>CM075983.1:51770053-51857816 GCA_038087875.1 Malacoraja senta | reverse complement strand
ATACCCTATTGAATCAAGCAGCAGCTGTCCTTTTGGGACAGCCTACATATCCCATAGACTCAAAACATCTCAGAACTGTAGTGGAAACAAAAATTCTTTAACCTAATTTTAGCCAAGGAGGCCAATTAAGTGCTTTGAACTGGAGCATTACAGGAAGCAAGCCAGATGTTTACTCAAACTCCCTAAATTAATAATCTGAAATTATACATGATAAATTGATTTATCAAGCATGGATTTCTTCAGTGCATGGATTTGAAGTGCTTTTTAATTTAAGGTAGTCTTTATTCAATGCGAATATTAACTTTCAATGCCTCAAGTATGCTGAAATCCTTGTGATTTGCTGAACCATTTCAGTGCAGTCAGAGACTACCGCACCCCCTGGCCGTTGAAACTCCAGATTTAATTTGCTGAAGGACATTAGAGAAATTGATCAGATTTTAAAAAATAAGTTGATGTAGAGGCACCAAACGTTGTGAATAAACGGGTTACTTTATTCAGGCATAACAGGATCGAAATACATACACATTGGTCCTCTAACACAAAGTTGTTGGTGCTGCGAGGGTGTTGCCTCATGGGCTCGAGCTGAGCTCCTGCTGAGGTGGCAGGACATTCACGCGAAGCGAGAGGAAGAGAAAAAAGAAAGTGTTGACCCAGGGTTCGTTATATATACCAGGATACACCCCTATACCCGTGACAGCTCCTCCCCTGCCATTGCCCAGTCACGTGACCGTACCCCCGACTGCTGAGGATTTGTGTAGCAAGTGGGCCACCACAGGAACCACCCCCCCCCCCCCCAGAACGGAGGCAGGAAAATGAGCAGGTCGACAAAACGTGGCAGCCTTACTCGTAAACTAACAGGCAGACCGTGAGGGCAGACATCGAAAAGGGATGGAGCGTGTTCACCTTCTACCGGAAGCTGCACAAGCATGGTCGAAGGTGGCTCCTGCTCTGCGTCGGGGGCACCCTGGCTGTGGGTCAGGACAGAGGGGCCGCGGGCGCAGTCGCCACTCCGGCTGTGGGCCATCCCGAGGTATGCAAGGAGACCAACACAAAAGCAGCAGGATGGACGAGGTACAGACTAATCACATCGACCAGCAGGGATTCGTGTCTTGAGAAAGACGTCGGCAACAATGGAAATACAACAAAGAAATAATAAGAAACTAATAGCAATATTAAGCTAGGTCATTACAGTGTACAATGAAAAAAAACTACAGTGAGCAAACAGCAAAGATACAGCAAAGTCCGAAGTGGTTTGATGCTGAAAGTTCTATGGTTCGACTCAAGCCGGGTAGGGCAGGAAACCAAAGTTTGAATTGTCCAATGTACAATAAGAAGCTGTGCTTGAAACGGGAGGCTGTAGTGACACCATCCGAACTGAGGTGGAGCAGTTGATGGCAGTTGGGCTGCAAAGACACCATCCGACCTGCAGTGGTGCTGTTGAAGGCAGTCTGCCTGCAGAGACACCATCCGACCCGAGGTGGCGTAGTTGATGGTGGTCGGGCTGTAGATACAGCATCAGACTGGAAGGTGACGCTGTTGACGGCGGTCAGAGCAGGTCCAGCATCGCTTCCGGCCGGCCACAGCAGCCATGTGGTAGTAGGCCATGGTGGCCATTTTGGCTGCCGTCCGAGGTGACCTTTACTGGCAGCCAACGGAGGCGATTCCCGGATGCGTGCGGGGCGGCCGGCATCGACAGGCCTTGCCCCACCGCTGCAGGTAGGGACTCCACCCACTGTCGCTGGTGTCGTTGGAGACCGGCTGCATTTCTGCGCCCTCTGCGGAGACTGGAAGCTGCCGGGGAATCCGTCGCGGGACTGCCGACTCATGACCGGCTGAGTCGGCAGTCCCGCGACGGACAGCCAGCGGCCAGGGATCGTAGAGGTCCACGCCGGTGAGTAGCAGAAGGATGTCTTCGGGCAGCCGCCCCAGGTAGGCCTGCTCGATCGAGAGGCTAGACCTTAAGCAGCGGCCGGCAGAGTGTCGGGTAGGTGACGGCCAGTGGTTGCTGGGCGGCTCCGGGCGGGCAATGCGGGAGCGAAAGCGAGGGCCGTGGCTGCTACGCTGCTGTCTGCTGCGGTGAGCCAGGGATGCAGGCGGGCGACCCAGGCGGCCTGTGATCAGCGGGAGTCGAGCGGCCCGACCTCGGCAGTGGGGCCCAAGTCGGCGTCCGGGTGCAGTGCAGAGTTGACGGCTGCATCCATAGCATTCATTATCGTAGAGCTGGGCTGTCGGCTGCAGACACAAGGTCAACACGGTAGACACACCAAACGTTGTGAATAAACGGGCTACTTTATTCAGGCATAATAGGTTCGAAATACATACACGTTGGTCCTCTAACACAAAGATGTTGTTGCTGCCACGAGTCTGTTACCTCCTGGGCTCGAGCTGAGCTCCTGCTGACACTCACCCGAAGCGAGAGGAAGAGAAAAAAAAAAAGACGGTTGACCCGGGTTCATTATATATACCAGAACACACCCCGTGACAACTCGTCCCTGCCATTGCCCAGTCATGTGACCGTACCCCTGGACTGCTGACGGTTCGTGTAGCAAGTGGGCCGCCACATTGAAATGAAAATGCAACTATAAGATGGCCACAATGGATAGAACAGGCGATGGGCTGACCCTTCAAAGTGTTTATAATTATATATATAGCTAGTGTGACCAAAATCTTAAAGATGCTGGTTTGTGTTAATTTTTGTAATGTTTACATTATTGAAAAACAGGACAAGAGGGCTCATCGAAGACTGAAATATAGCTCAGAACACACTTATTCAGCATAAAAGAGCCAAAGGCAATTAAATTTAAATGGAGGCATGGAAACTGCCGATGGAGCCTGGAGATTAAAACAAGAACTCAGACATTCAGGCAGCATCCCTGGTGCGAAATGGACAGTCGATGTTTAAGTCAAGACCCTTCATCTGGAGTTTTTAAACTAAACCAAATTTAAATGCTTATTCCCATTGAGAAAGGTTTATGACCAAAATAATAAAGCAATGCTTGGTACATTACGGGTTTGTTCTTGAACAAAGGATGGTGAAGTATTAAAAGTTCCAGCACTGAAAATAGCAGTAAAACCTAGCAGGAAAGACTTGGAAAAATGTTAGAAATATTGAAGCTACAGGCTAGCCAGGCAAATGGTTGGAGGGAATTCCAATGCTGTCATTTGGGAAAGTATATCGTAATAAATGAATGTCAGCACTTTTAAAGACACATGTCAAATCAAGTTTTGTTTTAAACAAAATAAATAAACAAAAAGGTCATTCTGGTAAATGAAACTGATCATTGGCTTTTTTAAACACCACAAATGCAATAGTGAAATCAAAGACCACATCAGAGGCAACAGGAAGACACCCAGATTAAAAATTAGGATGGCATAGCATTTACATTTTTCTTACTTTCTTGATAGATGGAACCTAAACAGGGCACAATTTCAAAGTTATACACAAAGTTCTAGAATAACGCAGCAGATACACAAAATACTCGAGTAACTCTGTGGGTGAAGCAGTTACTCCAACACGTGTTTTGTTTTAAACCAGTATCTGCATAAACCTTAAAGCTTAGTCTCCATAATCTCTAAGTTTGCACTCCAAAAAGAGTCCAAGAGGAAAAAGATTGGCAACAGACACATAGAAAAACCATGAACTGTTTTCCGAGTAGATGACAAGAAATTTTACCAGCAAAAATATCAATAAATGTTACTTTACCACCAAAAATATCAATAAACAGATTTTAAGGAGACTGGAAAAAAAGGCAGACTAATGTTTAAGAACAGACTGTTGCCTAATGTTTAAGAAGGAACTGCAGATGCTGAAAAATCTGAAGAAGGGTTTGCCTATCTCCTCCATAGATGCTGCTGCACCCGCTGAGTTTCTCCAGCACTTTTGTCCACAGACATTTTAATGATGTTTTAACTGTACATTGCAGCCATCAGGAGTGACACTGTTTGGAAATGTGACAAAACCAAATTCAACAGGAACAGTGAGGAACAAACTGGACAAATACCTCAAAAATATGGAGCAACGTGCAGTGATGTGCTATGACAACATAAAAAGAGCGAACATAAATATAAATGAAAAAGATCAATTTATGTATGTTATCAAATCAGATTTAAGTAGCACAAGGCAATGAAAATAAAATAAACCTCTTATCGATATTGGTAATTAACAAATAAAGATAAACCCAATAAGCAGAGTTTCTTTGAAAATATAAAAGAGATTCAGTAGGCAAAACTTCGATGACACATCGCTTCCGGAAAAAGATAAAGATAGCACGTTAATAGTTACCCCAACTATTTCCCTTACCCACTCACTACATTCGAGAATTCCACAATAACACTCCCTCGGTGACCCGTTACACAACACACGGACTTTGAGAACCACCTGAAAACGATGGCTTTAATAAGACCACGACTCGAGTCTGAACAACCCTGTTGGTATAGTACTTCCCCACCCATCCATCCAGGTGCAGAGACTTCTACTAAACTTACTACCAAAGATTATTGATTGGAGCTCTACACAAGCTTACAACTAACACATCGCAAAACACTAGCTCAACATACGGTTCAGCCGTTAACTGCCCAGTTGTTATGCCTAATGAACAAAGTAAATACCTCTTATTATCAACAGTCCACCCCGGAGCAGGCTCTTTAAAGCGGTTAAAGACAGCTGCCGTGTTGTCCGTTGGCTGCCTCCAATGTCGATCAAGTCAGCTGTTTCCGCCATCACGTTCAGTTGCCTCAAGCCGGACGAGTTACAGAAAATAAACGTATCCCTCCGCCACTCCTTATAAAATAAATTTACGTTAGGCGTCAAATCCCTTTTTTTAAAGAATGTTGTTGTGGGGAGGCGATTGAGCCAAAGAGATCTAGCCATAGCCATGGTGGGTTATGAGGGGAGAGGGTAAAGGGGAAGATGTGGAGGATTATTTGGCGGTGGCGGGGCGGGCGGGCTGAGCGCGGGTGGTGAGGAGGCGGGCCGGCGTGCCCCCTGAATGGCGATCGGAGCGTGTGGCGCTCGGGCAGCGCCAGCACCAACATCAACCAGGCGGCCGTCCATATCGAGCCCGGGCAGCGCCAACACCAGGCGGCCGTCCACAGCGAGCCCGGGCAGCACCAACACCAGGCGGCCGTCCACAGCGAGCTCGGGCCGTGGGTAGCGCTAACACCAGCACCAGCCGACCGACCACAGCCAGCCCGGGCCCAGCCTCAACATGTCCGACAGGCGGGCCGACTGCAGCCGAGTATCGCAGCTCGAGTGCGGTAAGTGTCGCCGCCTGTGTCCCCGCTCTCCCTGGCGGTGGTGGCGAGAGGAGATAGAAAGCCATTTTTTAAACGCGAGAGCCGGCGCCCTGTTTGACTTTCTTCCTTTCTCTCTCCCCCCCCCCCCCCCCCCCCACCACCTCACCCGGCAGAGCTCTACTACCTGATCGCCCGCTTCCTACTCGCTGGACCCTGTCAGAAATCGGCGCGGGTAAGTCAAACCCATCGCTTTTTCAATACTGTATGTATATTTTAAACACATTTATTTCATTCTCGGTTCTTTTCGCGCAGGTCCTGATCCAGGAGTTGGAGGAATATCAGGTAAAAACACTGCGAGGCGGATTTGTTGTTGCTTTCACCGGCGCTTCCTGCTTGACTCACTCACTATCCTCTCTTCACATTTCCATCCTCTAGTTGGTCCCCCGGCGTCTGGACTGGGAAGGGAAGGAGCATCGGATGAGCTTTGAGAGCCTGGTGAGAGTTAACAAAAGCGCTCGGCAAAATGAAACGGAAGAAATACAAACTTTTTTTAAATTTCTGTTTTTTCTGGTGGAGTTAAATCTCCCGCAAAAAAAAATTAAGCTGCCTTTAAAGAAAATCTCTAAAAATAAATCGTGTCAACAAAAGTTGAGTAGCTTTTCGCTTGATAGCCCCTTTTGAAATTGAGGCAGTTGCACAAAAAAATGTGAGGTGAAATTATAACTACAATGAATTAGAACAAAGCGATTTTAGTTAAAAACAATTATTATGGTGCGTTTATTGTGGTTTGGGAAGATAATCGGTTATGGAGGGATACTGCGATTCGGTGCAATCGGGGAGCGCCTCTGATTTGCTGCCGCGGTAAGGTGAAATGTGACGGCGTCTCCCATAGGCGGGTTGGCAAGCAGGCCTGATACAGGAAACTAGTGTCGATCATGTCTGAAAATTCAGCAGAGTTGCGTTGGACTGACTGCACATAATAGACAGCTGGAATATCTTATGGCAATGACCTTTCCCCCCCTCTATTAGTTACCTTTAAATATACGTAGAAACGTTTAACAGATATTCTAAATCTAATGATGTGTGTTAGTGATTATCCACCTCATTTCATTAATAATCAAACAAATAATAACACAGTTTAAAATGATGCAAATGTGAATGTAGAGCTGTTTGGAAGCAAAAGATTTTTCTGCTCAGAAACTGACCTATCTCTGACACTTTAACATGGGATGTCATAAATCATTCAGTGAATAACTGAATATGTTTCTTGTCCTCGTGTTAATTGTGTTCATATACATTGGTTAAAAATGAAATTTGTCAATTGATTGTATCTTTATATGCTTTCATTTTATTTGCACGTGCTTTAAAGGAATATTTTGTGTTGTCTTGTAGACTAATTCTTAAAATCCATTTGATATATTTATGATATTATTTTAAAGTAATAGATTTTCTGTAGTCATTTGGACAAACTAGAAAGTTCTAAAAAAATGTATCAGTCTGAAGAAGGGTCCCGACCTGAAACATCACTTATCCATGTTTTCCAGAGATGCTGCCTGACCCACTGAGTTACTTCAGCACGTTGTCATCTTTTGTAAACGCCAGCATCTGTAGTTCCATGTATCTCATAAAAAAATGATGCTTTAATACCATAATTGAAGTTTCAGCAATGTATAAAAGATGTTGGTGGCAGGTATTAATGATCAATTACATATAACAGCCATTTATATCATTTAGTAAAACATTTATCCAGAGATGCAAGAAAATTGAATGTTTTAGTATATTGCTGACTAGGTATGAGCCCATATTGAAGATGCCTAGGTATTTCGCTCCGTAGTATCAGTTATTTCCCCTATTTGCAATCAATAAACTTGCATCCATTACACTTGTCTGTTATTAGTCTGATTGAAGCAGGATTTTTTTTAATTGGGATTTGTAGATATGAGAGAGAATTGTCCCTTTATCGTGCCATTCCACATGCCATAGCTGGATCCTGTCCTTGATTTACCATTGTGACTTTGGCTTTAAATTTTGAAGTTTAGTTGTCCAATGTTTGTTATATAACTAAAATGAAGCCGATACCAGGTTCTTCTGAATCTTGTAATGACAAACAATGTGTGGTAGAGTTGTTGCCTTACAGCGTCAGAGACCCGGGTTCGATCCTGACTACGGGTGCTTGTCTGGACAGAGTTTGTATTTTCTTCCTGTGAATGCATGGATTTTCCTCAGGGTGTTCTGGTTTTCTCCCACATTCCAAAGACTTGCATATTTGTAGGTTAATTGGCTTCTGTAAATTGTCCCTAGTGTATAGGGTAGAACTAGTGTACGAGTGATCACCAGTCGGCATGGACTTGGTGGGCCAAGGGCTTGGTGGGCCACACTGTATTGCTAAGCTAGACTAAGACTTGGATAGGAATGATTTAGAGGTATATGGGCCAAATGCAGGCAAATGGGAATAGCCAAATATGCCAACTTGGTCGGCACAGACAAGTTGGGTTGAAGGGACTGTTTCAGGACAATGCTGACTTGTTGCAAGATAGTTGTACATAATATCAAAGCCAAGAAAATGCTGTTTTATTCTGGGGTCCATTTGTAGCAATTTAAGAATTGATGAAATTGTGCCAGTAATTTTCAGGCAATGAATGAGCTCAGTATATAGGGTGACTTTTAAGGCATTGATGATTAAGAAGTGCACACAATCTTTTTGAATTTTATGACTTGCCTCAATTCCAACAATGGAAATCCCTGATAGAAAATAGTATCTTCATGCAAAGCTTAAAAAGTTCAGTAAGCAAACTCTACTTTTCTTTGCTTTTGTGGAGTTGGTAATGCCAGTACCACTGACTCCACCTGATGCTAGAAAAAAATGGTTGACCCCCAAACCCCTCTGGTGATTTTCATAGCATGCGTGACACTTTCGAGTTTGGTGGCTTTACTTGCGGTAGTTTTGTGTTTGAAAAATGAGTCTGTGTTATGGCCCCTAAGCCATTGCTTGTCATTACAAATTCAGATATTTTGGCCTCTACTTTTGGCATCTTTTGTCTGCTCTCCTGAGTTGCTGTTTGCCCATTTCCACAGGAAAACCATCCGAATACAGAATTAGGCAGAAAACTTTCTGTCTTTTTAAATTGATGTAAGTGCAGCAAGTTCTAATTCTGTGCTGCATTCATTACTTGGAAAGAAAGTCAGCTTATGGATCATTTATTTTCCATGGTAGACACAACATGCTGGAGTAACTCAGCGGGACAGGCAGCATCTCTGGAGAGAAAGAATGGAATCTCCAGAGATTCTGACTGTCCTGCTGAGTTACTCCAGCATTTTGTGTTTACATTCAATTTAATCCAGCATCTGCAGTTCTTTCCTACACATTTCTTTTCCAGTGTGAAGAAAACTGCAGTTATGGAATGAGGCATTGTGTCTTCATCTGCAATCAGCTTTAAAAACATTTCACTAGAAGAAGAATTTTTGATCTTGGGTCCATTGAGGTGTCTTGAAGAATTCAATATTACTTTGGAAAGGCAATTACTTTGGAAAGTTTGTGTAGTGTCAAGAATTAAGACTCTATATTCTGCTTATTATCTGCAATGTATTCTTGGCATCTCATTGAAGGGAAAATAAGGTTTTCAACATAATTGTTTTGTCAGAGACATAGATGTCTTGCATCCCAGCATTCATTAAGCACATGCTGGGCAGACATGTACACATGGAAGATATCTGTATCCTCAAGAATGTACTATATCAGACAGTGGTCCAAGTCAAAATATAACTGAAGTAGTGTTCCATGCTCCATTTTAAAGATATTACCAAAGCATAGTAAAAGCCTCAAACATTAATAATGATAAGAAGGAGGTGGTATTTGGCTGTTGGTAAGGATGTAAATGAGTAGCTTCAGCTCCATTGTAGACTACAGCACCATAGCAAGGACACAGAATTATTGGTCACCCTACTTGATTAATCAATATCAATTTTTGTTGTTGTACATATGGTAAACTCTTTTTTCAGAATTAACTTGGTTAGTCACCATTGGAAATGCAGTACATGCTATGGATTCCTCAGAGCTTGTTAGCTGTACATCTACCATCTACAGATGGAAGGATGCCAACTGACTATTCTTGTGTAAGCAATTATATATAGTGAATTGTGAACTAAATTTACTTTTGCCATGGCTCTTAATATATTTTGTTATAACTATTATGTGACTTCAAAACTTTCCTTGCAAGGTAGTACCAAATTATATTATAGAAAGCAAAACAATAAATGTAAGCCAATATTTTGAAAACTAATTTTGAAAGTATTGTTGAACAGGAGAGCTGCAGATTATTGTTGTTTGTATTTACCATGTGCTTTAAATGTTTATTCTTAATTTACATTTGGATTATATTTACATTCCCAATGGCTGCTCGGGTACAATGCTATTGTGCAACAATTAGAAACCATTTAACAAAGTATTTGAATGTTGATTTTAGGTATTAGCCAACAAACATGTATCTTCAGATCACTTGCTACAAATCTGTCAACGGATTGGCCCCCTGTTGGATAAGGAAATCCCACCCAGTGTTCCTGGAGTGCAAACCTTACTGGGAGTTGGGCGACAGTCATTGTTACGGACTATAAAAGGTAAATAAAATGGATGATTCTATTTTAGGTTTCCTTACTGATTTTGGCAATGATGATGGAGAAGAATTAGTATGCTTTAATTACCCTGCAAGCCACAAAACATACTGCTGTGGAAATATGCCATTGTTCCTTTGTTGTTTGGATAGAATTTTAGCTCTTAACATCATTGGGAGTAGCTTCTTGCATTGTAGCAGTTTAAGGAGGTGGTTCACCACGATCTTCTCAAATGTACAAATGCAGGTCTTGCCAGTAAAACGTGTATCCCAGCAATTGGATTTTAAAACGTTTTGGTGTTTGTTTAACCTGCAGATTGCAAACATGTAGTGTGGAAAGGTTCGGCCTTCGCTGCTCTTCATCGTGGAAGACCACCAGAACCTCCTGTGAGCTACGGAAAATGTCCAAATGCTGGTAAATTGGAAATATATTGAATTTTTTTTCCAAAAACCACCTCTGGTTGGTACATCTGTATTATTTTTGCATTGCAAATTTAAAAGGTAAGGTAAAATTAAGTGAAGGGTCTCGACCCGAAACGTCACCCATTCCTTCTCTCCAGAGATGCTGCCTGTCCCGCTGAGTTACTCCAGCTTTTTGTGCCTATCTTCGGTTTAAACCAGCATATGCAGTTCCTTCCTACACATTAAGTTCACTATGATGGAATGAAGGTTATGGCTCCCCTTATAATGAGCAAAAAAAAAGTGCTGCAGGAACTGTGGAGGGAAAAGACCAATAACGAGGCCCTTCTTCAGACCTATGGATTGGTATTGAGTGAGTGGAGGGCTGCACGTTTGGATGAGGTGAGATTGGAGTGGAGAAGTCGAGACGGTCAATGGTGCTGCAGCATTTGGAGATGAAAAGGATGAGAGGATAGAAGAATGCTGGGGCAGTCTAAGAGGAGGAGTGTTGGGGGCTGGAGAAGGTGTATTGCCAGAGACAAAGGCATGGTGCTGATGAAAGAAAAGGTCACTGAAAATGTTGAGGTATGGGCGTTGTATACAAAGGTTATGTATCTGCTGAGGACAGGCTGTTCAGCATTGGAAAGAAGGCGGTCAAGGGTGATGGGGTAGACATGATAGGATGGGGCTGAGGGCAGACACAGTTGAGAAGGGCAGAGGGCTGGCAGGGCTAAGGAGGGGTACTGTGAAGGGAAGATAAAAGCTCGGAGGAAAGCAGGGTGTATGGGGTGATGTAGGAATGGGTGTTAGGGGAAGTGGCGTGATTAGCATCAGGGAATGGTTGGTGGGACCCAGTGATGTTGAGGGCCCTGGTCTGGACAGTGGGACCTATCAGAGCGAATGGTCCTGGCCTGTGGGTGACCAGGGAGTTGAAGGAACTGGTAGTGGTGAAGTCTCAGTGGCTGGGGAAGTTGCATGAAGAAGACTCCTGACCCAAATCGTTGGCTGTCCATTCCCTCCACAGATGCTGCCCGTTCTGGCGAATTTATACTTTGTACATTCCAGTCACCATTAGGAGGCTATAGACTTGTCTCACCAATATCCTCTTACTGATTTTTTTAAAGTTGATTTTATGTCTTGTTCTTCTAAGCTAACATTTCTGACTGAGGTATGGACCTCATTCTTTATTAACCGAACTATCCCACGTCCTTTTTCGTTCTGTATGTTTGTCACATACTCTGAATTATTCAGTTCTTATCCTTGAGCACTTTGCAAAATGTCTCTAATTGCCATTGGATTGTGCCCATTTATTTACATTTGTCTTATTATAGAATTTGATCTTGATAAAGAGCCAATTTTGTAATTTTTCTGTTTTCCCCACTGACTCTACACACTTGAGTTTGTATGCTTCATCTCTTACATGCACAATGTAAGGTCCAAGGATTCCCTAAGGGTTTTAGCTCAGAGGAATTATCTCCGCTTAGAGCTCATGGATGTAATACAGAGGTGCAGGTCAGGCTGCATTTGGGCACCCTATCTGAGGAAGGATGTGCTGGCTCTGGAGAGGGTCCATAGGAGGTTTGCAAGAATGATTTCAGGAATGAGTAGATTAACATATGATGAGCATTTGACGGCACTGGGCCTGCACTCTCTGGAGTTTAGAAAAATGAGGGGGGGACCTCATTGAAACGCACAGAATAGTGAAAGGCTTGGATAGAATGGATGTGGGAGGGCCTAGGACTAGAGGCCATAGCCTCAGAATTAAAGGACGTTCTTTTAAGAAGGAGTTGAGGAGGAATTTCTTTAGTCAGAGGGTGGTGAATCTGTGGAATTCTTTGCCACAGAAGGCAGTGGAGGCCAAGTCAGTAAATATATTTAAGGCAGAGATAGATTGATTCTCGATTAGTATGGGTGTCGGATGTTATGGGGCAAAGGCAGAAGAATGGGGTTAGGAGGGAGAGAGATCAGCCATGATTGAATGGTGGAGGAGACGATGGGCTGAATGGCCTAATTCTGCTCCTATCACTTATGATCTTATGAATGATTGGGTTGTGTGGGGTTTTCTTTCCTGGAAAGAATTTATTTCTAATGGCACTCAAATACACCTGGACCATTTCCGACACTTCCCTATCATTCCTTGACCTCACTATCTCCATCGAAGGTGATAGACTCCTTACCGACATCCACTACAAACCCACCGACTCCCATGGCTATCTGGACTACACTTCTTCCCACCCTGCTTCCTGTAAGGACTCCATCCCCCACTCCCAATTCCTCCGTCTACGCCGCATCTGCTCCCAGGATGAGGCGTTCCACACCAGGGCATCTGAAATGTCCTCATTCTTCAGGGAACGGGGGTTCCCCTCCTCCACCATAGATGAGGCTCGCACCAGGGTCTCTGCCATACCCCGCAACACTGCTCTCTCTCCCCATCCCCCCCACTCACAACAAGGGCAGAGTCCCCCTAGTCCTCACCTTTCACCCCACCAGCCGTCACATGCAACAAGTGATCCTCCGTCAGTTTCGCCACCTCCAACGTGACCCCACCACTCGCCACATCTTTCCATCTCCCCCCATGTCTGCCTTCCGCAAAGACCGCTCCCTCCGTAACTCCCTTGTCAATTCTTCCCTTCCCTCCCATACCACCCCCTCCCCTGGTACTTTCCCTTGCAACCGCAAGAGATGCAACACTTGTCCCTTCACCTCCCCCCTCGACTCCATTCAAGGACCCAAGCAGTCGTTCCAGGTGCGACAGAGGTTCACCTGCATCTCCGCCAACCTCATCTATTGCATCCGCTGCTCTAGATGCCAGCTGATCTACATCGGTGAGACCAAGCGGAGGCTTGGCGATCGTTTCGCCGAACACCTCCGGTCGGTCCGCATTAACCAACTTGACCTCCCGGTGGCTCAGCACTTCAACTCCCCCTCCCATTCCGTATCTGACCTCTCTGTCCTGGGTCTCCTCCATGGCCACAGCGAGCAACACCGTAAATTGGAGGAAATGCACCTCATATTCCGCTTGGGCAGTCTACATCCTGGGGGCTTGAACATTGAATTCTCCCAATTCTGCTAGCCCTTGCTGTCCCCTCCCCTTCATCAGCCCTCTGGTTGTCTCCTCCCCTCCCCCAGCCCTCAGGCTCCTCCTCCGCCTTTTTCCTTTTTTCCTTTCTTCTCCCCACCCCCTATCAGTCTGAAGAAGGGTTTCGGCCCGAAACGTTGCCTATTTCCTTCGCTCCATAGATGCTGCTGCACCCGCTGAGTTTCTCCGGCATTTTTGTGTACCTTTGTTTCTAATCAAGATGTGTAAAATTGAGTAGCCCGGAAAGCTGCATTCCTCCTGGTATCAATAACTAGTGAACTTCAACATTAAGGTAATTGGTAGGATTAGAGATGAGCTAAGTAAATGTTCTTTCACATAAACAATGGATGTAGTCTGAAACTTGCTCACTGATTTACAATGTAAACAAAGCAATGCAAAATCCTAACATAGGCTTGTGTAGGAAGGAACTATAGATGCTGGTTTAAACCGAAGATAGACACAAAATGCTGGAGTAACTCAGCAGGACAGGCAGCATCTCTGGAGAGAAGGAATGGGTGACGTTTCAGGTCGAGGACCTGTGGGGTCGTAATGTAGGGATCGAGGGTCGAGACCCTCAAAGCCTAACATAGGCTTTGTTCTGATCATAGGGAAAGGAAAATAATCTAAAAGACGTTTCTGGAGCAGATGTTGGCAGCCACTGGTATTGTAAATCTTAATGATTCTAAAGCAGCAATGTGATGGATTATCATCTTGCATGGAATAATATATTGAGCTTGATAGAACAAACCAAAATGCTTGATAGGTTCTATTTCTGAGTCTGCCACCAGTGCACTATGGCTGCCAGTGTGTAATCTGCAAAATGCACTGCTGTGGCTCGTGTTCACTACTTGGAAGGACAAGAGCAGTCGGCATATTTGAATATGCACGTGCTTTTTAAAAATTTAGTTTATTGTCACGTGTACTGAGGTACAGTGAAAAGCTTTTATTGTTTGCTAACAAGTCAGCGGAAAGACTATGTGATTACAATCGAGACGACCACATGACAAAGGGAATAGGGAATTTAAATTGCATAAATTAAGTAGTACATTTTCTGCTCTCATTTGTTTTTAATGCTTATTCACAAAAGTAAATGTTTCCAAGTATTTAGGAATTTTTGCTTTTTTAAGCAGCTTCTGGACTATTATTTCAGATTTTTGGACCAGGTTTATTAACTTCCCTCTTCTGTGTTAAAGGGTGATAATAAACAAATGGTTTGAGTTGGATTACTAGAGTTAGCCCCTGGCTATCTGACCTAAACATGACATGTCAGTTAGATGTATGTTCTGTTTAAACAACTGAGTTTAGGACAGGACTGATTAGTCTAACATTACTGTCATGTGAAAATATCTTCTGGGTGGTGAGCTCTGGGGGAAAAAAGTCTAAGTGCTTGGGTTTCACTTGGGGTTTAGTTTTATACTACTCTGTGGTAGGGGAAGAGATTGTTTGGGATTTGGTTGTGATTTTTTAAGTATTCACTGGATACAAGTGAGGTACAAGTTGATTGGAGGATAGCAAATATGCCCCTTCCCTTTTCTCATGGTAGTTTAGTTTTAGTTTAGTGTATTGCAGTGAAAAACTTGTGTTGCGTGCTCAGGCCAGGTGTCAGCTCTTCCTCATACTAGCCCTTTCAACATAAACCCGCAGGTGAACACCAGGCCATCATCTCCCAGACCGGTACTGATCTAATCATCTCTGACAATCTTCCCTCCACAGCCTCGAACCGTATAGTTCCCCAGGCCCATACCTCCTGTTTCTATCTCCTTCCCGAAATCCACAAAGAGGACTGCCCTGGCAGACCCATTGTTTCTGCCTGATACTGACTCACAGAGCTCATCTCCAAATAACTTGCTTGCATCTTGTCTCCACCCTTATCCTGTCACTTCCAACCCACATCTGAGACACCTCGCATGCTCTTCAACACATCAGCAACTTACAATACTAGTGCCCCTACTGCCTCATCTTTACTATGGACGTCCAGTCTCTTTACACCTCGATTCCTCACCGGGAAGGTCTCTGGACTCTCCAGTTATTCCTTGAACAGAGATGCAACCCGTTAACCTCTACTAGCACTCCTCCACATACGGCCTCAACAACTTCTCTGAGTCGTCCCACTTACTTCGTTAAAGGTGTAACCACGGGCACTCGCATAGGCCCCAGCTACACCTGCCTTTTTGTTATGAATGTCTTTTTTCTGAGTCTGACAAAGGGTCTCGAACCGAAACGTCTGACCCGCTGAGTCACTCCAGCACTTCATGTAATTATTTTTTTTTAGGGAGATTATGCCCCAACTTTATTTTAAAAAAAACATCAAGACCTCAACTGGTGTATTAGTCATTTATGTATAAGGAGGATGCAGCAGAGATTCACCAGGATGTTAGCTGAAATGGGGTAGTTCAGTTGTGATGGGATTCTGAAGAAGCTGAATTGTTTTATCTTGGAGCAGAGGTGGTTGAAGAACATGATTGAAAAAATATAACATTGTGGAATTATAGATGGGTAGTCTACAGGAAACCTTTCTACATATCAGAGGTAGATAAATGAAGAGGATGCTTTTAGGGTAATGGGGGAAGAGATTCCGAGGTGTTATAATGGGGAACTTCTTTATCCAGACGGGGGTAAATACTTGGAATGCACTACTGGAGAGAGTGGTTGAAACTGATTGGAGACAGTATTTTAAATTTGTCTAGATGAATACTTGAATCATGTGCATTGAGGGTTACGGACTATTCATAGGTGTCCATCCATTTGTGTGACGAGTTGGGACAAATGAACTGTTTCCATGATGTACAATTGCAAGAGAGGCTACAGTGCAATAGAGAATGGTAACTTAGTTTGGATGTATACTTTACAGGTATGCCAATTTTATCGTGCAAGTGAGAGATGTGTGCTATTTTGCCGACTCATTGCATTTTACAAATAAAAGTTGCATGCAGAGAATATTTAAGTTCATTTTACCTTGGCTATTATCTGATTTGTTTATCTTGATCACGAGACTCAGTAGAACTTTCTCATATTTATTTCAGTGAACATTATCACTTCGAAACAACTGACGGGATGTGGAAGACAGAGCCATGTTTTTCCTGTTGTGGCTTACCAGCATGTGAAAATGTACAAGAGGATACTTGGGCATCTTTCCTCTGTGTACTGCATTGCATTTGATCGTTCAGGGAGGAGAATTTTCACGGTGAGAAGACCATTGAGCATTCAGTGTGGAACTTTAAATAATTTAGAATTTTAATGTGTATTGGTCAGTGTGAGAATATGCTGCATTGAGATGAAATTGCCAGGTGCATTGAAATGGACCAGCTCGAGAAAGGGGCAAAAGGGTTTATTGATATATATGGAGATAAAGAAAGTGGTTCTTGGAGTACAAACACTGGTGTGTCAACTAATGGATTTCTGCAATTAATTTAACATTCCAACTAGTTTCTCAAGAGAGGGAACTGAGGCTTTGGAGATACTTACTTCAGAAATGGCACTCAACTGATCTTGGGTTTTAACTTTTAATCCTACCATACATATATATATAATATGATTTGAAATCATTTTAACATATGTTTCTAAAAAAATTAAAGTGTTTAAAGGAAATATAAGGTTTCATGGCTGCTGTAGTAGCCAGGGATTACATTTTTAAAGTTTGAGAGATGTAATTTAATAAGGCGTAACTTGCTTAAATAGTAGATATGTGAAATTTCATTTTACTCTTTCTAGGGTTCAGATGATTGCTTGGTAAAGATTTGGGCCACTGATGATGGACGACTTATGTCTACTTTACGTGGGCACTCAGCTGAAATTTCTGATATGGCTGTTAACTATGAGAACACATTGATTGCTGCCAGCAGCTGTGATAAAGTGATACGTGTTTGGTGCTTAAGGACATGTGCTCCTATTGCAGTACTGCAAGGACATACTGGATCTATAACATCTTTATTGGTAATGGATTTGTATCTCCCTACAGCATACTTATTTATCTTTTTTTGTTTTATTGGACATAGTGGAAGATGTTACTTTGCATTTAACCATTTTCTCATTGATTTTAGTTTTTTAATAAATTTTATTGAACCATCAAAAAATGGGTACAGATTATGTTGCCATATCCAAGCTCATTTTTTCCAAATGTACTTATCAAAACGGAGCATTTGCATATTATACAAACAATGTGGACATATTGTTTATAAAAACAACACAAAAATAAATAAATAATAAATAATGATGGGGAGAGAAAAGAAGTAAATAATAAAATAAAAATAAATAAATACATAGGTAAAGTGCAGAAGTTCAGTGCAATAATTCTTTGTGAAGATTCTTGTTTTTAAAGCTTCTAACTCTCTTGTCTTCTATCCCTTACTCATAATTTAATTAAAATGGATGGTTTAGAGTGTAGATAAGTTTGTGTTATGTGTCAATATTCTTCTGTGCAATAAATGACATAAATGGTTGCCAGATTTTATTAGGTAGACAAAAAATGCTGGAGAAACTCAACGGGTGAGGCAGCATCGATGGAGCGAAGGAAATAGGCAACGTTTCGGGTCGAAACCCTTCTTCAGACATCTGGCCCTTCGTAGCCAGATTTTATTAAATAGGTTGACTCTATCCTTTAGAACATATCTTATTCTTTCTAAATATAATCTACTGGTCAAGTCATGAAGCCACATTCTGGAATTGGGAGCTGTTGTTTTTTACCATGACATGAGCAGTAGTTTCTTTGCCGTAATGAGACGGTAGGAGAGGAATTGTCATTGAGCAGTTGTGAGTTGTCTTGATGTTTCAGATACCCCAAAGATGATTAATAAGGGCTCTGGGTTTAATGGGATGTTGAGAATGTCTGAGATATTCTTAAATATATCAGACCAGAATGAGATGAGTTTAGGGCATGATACAAAGTTATGAAAAAGATTTGCATCTGAGGAGTGACATTTATCACAAGTAGGAGAAACATTTGGATATATACTGTGTATTTTTGCCTTGGAGTAGTGAAGTCTATGTATAATTTTGAACTGTATGAGGTAGTATCTAGCATTGTTTGAGCACCTATGTATGTTTGAGGCTTTCCTCGCATATTTCAACTGGTATTTGCACATTTATGTATTTTTCCCAATTGATCTTATACTTGCTAGAGGATGGAGAGGTTATTGATAGAAAGACATCATACATATAGGAGATGAATTTGTCTTTTTATATGATGATGTTTTAAGGCAGTCATCTATTTGAGACAGCCTCTCAACTTCAAATCCCTACAGATGCTTTCATATATAATCCCTGATTTGCAAGTATCTAAAGAAGTTACTATTTGGGAGTTCAAATTTATTTTGTAGCTATGTAAAGGCGGCAAGCGCACCATCGATATATAGGTATCTGACACTGGATTCCTAATTCACTCCATGTAGAGAAAGTCTTATTTAAAATAGATGGTTTGAATGTGGGGTTGTTTGCTATGGGCAAAGCGAGAGATATAGGTTGAAGTTAAAAATGGGTTTTGATTTGCTTCCATATACGTATCAAATTGTGTATAACAGGATTAAATCCATAGTATGATTTATCAATTGAAGTAGGAGCTAGTAGGATGGTACCTATTGAGTATGGGTGACAATCTTCTTGTTCTATTTTTAGCCAATTCAGAGGGATGTTTGAGGTGTCAAGCCAGAAAGCAAAGGACTTGATGGCGGAGGCCCAGTAATATCTGAAATTTGGAAGAGCAAGCCCGCCCGTAATTTTTGATTTGTAGAGCTGATATTTGTTTATGCTATGAGTTTTGTAATTCCACAAGAAAGGTATAATCGAATCTAATCTCTTAAAAAAAAAAAAAGAGCAATAGGAATGTTCTGAATTAGATATAGGCTGGGGTAAGAAGATCATTTTAATGGTATTCACTCTTCCGAGTAAGGAAATTGGAAGAGTTTTCCAGAATTAGATTTTGCTTTTTAGGTTTTCTAATAAGGGAAGGAAATTGGCCTGTAGAAGGGAAGAGTGAAGCTTTGTAACCTCAATCCCTGGATAGGTCAATTTATCTGTTACACTGAAAAGAAAATTCTCCAATGTATATGAGGGGATGGTATGAACTGGCAACAGTATACTTTTAGTTAATACTGTATACTTTTATTCCAGTTAATACTGTAGCCTGAAAATGTACCAAACAGGTTAATTTTTTCCAGTATCGCTGGAATAGTGGTTTGAGGTTCCGTTATGTACAGGAGAATATAATCCGCGTACAAAGATATTTTATTTGTAGTCTCTTTCGTGTCGTAACCATGTCTAATTGAATACTCTGAGCAAGAGGTTCTATATCAAGGGCAAATATTAATGCTGATGGAGGCCAGCCCTGTCTTGCTCCCCTGAATAAATTAAAGGGAGATGAGAATGTGTGAGAGTTCGTGCTGTCAGATTTTTATACAGAAGCTTAATCCATTCCAAAAAGTTGTATCCAAAGTTAAATCTCTTGAGGAGCTCGAATAAGTATGGTCATTCAATCTGGTCAAATGCTTTTTCTGCGTCAAGCGTTAGTATAGCCAAGTCGTTGTTTCCTTCTCTTTTTGTGTACATGATATTAAACAGACGCTCAAGTTAAAGGTGGATTATCTATTGGGTATGAACCCGGTTTGATCTTTGTGTATTAATTTACTTATTAATGGGCTTAGTCTATTGGCTAGGATTTGAGCAAATAGCTTGCCATCTATATTTAGCAGTGAGATTGGACGGTATGAACTTATTTTTTGGGCATCTTTTCCTTTCTTATGTATCACTAATTGTTGCTTCAGTGTGGTTTCATTCTTCTTCACTCAATTTAGGGAGATTGCCTCTTAAGAAAGTCATTCATGACAGGGGAGTTTACGGTGCATCTGGGAGTATACAGGGTGGGATAAGACTCTTTTCCCATTTATAATATGAGTATTAAATAGTCTTCAAATTATTGATGCAATCTTTAAAGTATTGCAGTAACAAGTCTTTTTACTGGAATATTCATTTATAGATGAAGGCAGTTAGAAGAAGGATCCCATCTCAAAACATCATCTAGCCATGTTCTCCAGAGATGCTACCTGACTTGCTGACTTTCCTCAGCAATGTATTTTTTAATAAACCAGCATCTGTAGTTCCTTGTGTCTTCATCTATACTGATCCATTTATCAGCACATGGTCCATAGCCTTCTATGCCCTGTCCAAATGTTACTTAAATCTGAAAAAGATCTGTCTCCACCACCCATTAAGGCAAGGTAATGTAGCTTCCAGCCACCCACTGGGTGAGAAGCTTCTTCCTGAGATCCCTTCTAAACCAATACCCTCTAGTTTTAGATACCTCTGTAATGGGAAATATTTTTCAACTGTGCATCCTATCTGTGCCCCTCACGGTTATTTATACCTCTCATGTCCTCCCTCAGTCTATTACACGCCATGGAAGTCTTAGCCTATTGAGTGCCTCGTCATTACTGAAACACTCCAAGTAATATTCACTACATCCTCTCCAGTACAATCACATCCTATTACACTACACATTACACTATTACACTACCTATTACACTATTCCAGCTGTGGTCAAACCAAAGCTGTACTATAACCTCTCTGCTATTGCCCAGCCAATGAAGGCAAGTATCTCGTATGCCTTCATCATTGTATTCACTTGCAAGTATCATTGGATCTGTCCACAGAGATCCCTTTCTGCCTCAAATCTCTGGAAAATCTCAAGACTATCTTCCTGAATATCACAACACTATCAATTTAGCAAACTTACTAACCTTACTTCCCACATTCATATCCAAATAATTAATGTATAAAACAAATTGTAAGCAGATTCCAGAGTTGCACCATTGGTCACAGGTTTCCAGTCATAAAAGCAACCTTCTTATTACCAAGTTAATGTTGAACATAATTTGCCTTTGATTCTATGGGCTGCCTGTACGTTTGTTGGAATAAGAGGAAGAAGGAGCTAGAACAAGGGAGGCCGTGTAGAGCAACTCCCAGCCGAGTCACTGACATCTTCCACAAGGTGCACCAGCGAGCCCTTCTTCACCAGCTGCCGCACTGTCCAGTTGACACGGCTTTGTCCATTCCCCATCTTCCCCCTCCACCGCCGCCGCCTCCTTCCCCTCAGTTGCCAACACCTCCCACCTTGACTTCAGGGAGAAGGAGGAGGCGGCAGTGGTGGAGGGGGAACTGACAAAGCAACTGCTGTCAAGAAAAAGCTGCAGCTGATTAGAGGGGAGGGAGCCCCACAGTGACTGAGCGCCTCCTGTCGGGGGAGGTAGCCGGAAGGTTGGCATCGCTCCAAGTACACAAATTATCCTGACTGCACATGACCTAGGTTGCAGTGTCAGGCAATGGTAGGATGACCATTGCCGGGTTGGAAGTTAGAGCCAGAGTTATACATCACAGAAACAGATCCTTTGATCCATCAAGGCCACTCTGGCATGAAATTATAAAACCTCTGGGCTCAATTTGTTAAATCTCCTTTGAAATAAAAATCTAAATTTGCTGAAATTTTAGCAGAATCGGGAATTTTGCAGGACTGCAATCAATACATCCATTATTTCTGCATCACTTCTTTTATTGCCCACACCATTTAGTCTGGAGATTTGGTAACCTTTGGTCACATTATTTTGCAAGTTTTTTTATAGTCATCTATTTTATACAGTGTTTTAAATTCTTACTTTATTTCCTATTAATAATAACCCAACCTCATTCATGAAAGGACCTTGGATACTATTTTGTAGGTGATTGTAGAAATGAAGGAGTTTAAAAAAAAGTGGGTGAGGAATTGAGTTGATGTTTGATAATTTGGCCATGCAATTCGACAAGCACAGTTATGAGTGAAACTCAGAAGTGCAGAAGGATTTTAGATTACCTTAAGTTTCAGAAAGGTGGAACAAGAGAAGCTAGTCAAGAGCTTTTTGAAATAGTGATGTGAAAAGAAGGCAAAAGAATAACTGAAGATTTCAATAGCATTGAGCCGAGGCAGGCACATTGTCAATAGACCATAGACTATAGGTGCAGGAGTAGGCCATTCAACCCTTCGAGCCAGCACCGCCATTCAATGTGATCATGGCTGGTCATCCACAATCAGTACCCCGTTCCTGCCTTCTCCCCATATCCCCTGACTCCGCTATCTTTAAGAGCCCTATCCAGCTCTCTCTTGAAAGTATCCAAAGAACCGGCTTCCACTACCCTGTCTGTGAAAAGTCCAGGTGAATTTGTTGAATCAATGAGTAAAGGGGTGTCAATTTCTGCTAACTGTTCTGAGTAACAAGGGTGATGTTGGTGCAAAGTGAAATTCTAATCTGTTTGGCTGGAGCTAATGAAATGAATAGGAACATTGAATGCTGGCAAGTCATATCTGACTGAACTCAGTTCCTGCAGGAGGAGAAATATGCAGTCACATAAATTTAAACCTGACAGTTTGAGAAAGAAAACCTACAGATTAAAGTTGTCGTCATGAATCATGTTTGTACTTTCAAATGTATCGATTCCATTTTTTGTACTTCAGTTTTGCCCTGGCACCAGAGGAACAACACGATACCTGACGTCTACAGGTGCAGATGGGACCATATGCTTTTGGCAATGGAATACGGAGACTATAAAATTTAAGTAAGTATTTTTGAAAAATGTTCAGTCCTGTATTGTGGAAGTGACTCTTTTGGTTTACATTTATAGCTTTTGGGTTTTTAGTAACTTGTTTTTGATGAAGAGATCTGATCAATTTTATTCCTGGAATCTCTAAGCATTTCTTAGCTGAATAGAATGTAAAAGGTCCATGATAAAATATCATGGAAGTGATTTCCTGTAGTAAAAAAAAAAAAATTCTATTTGGTTTCAGTTGTGAGGCAGGAAAATATTTTTTAATATAGGCTTTCTTTATCTCTAGTCTGAGGGCATACTTTATTCTTGATATTATTTAATGCAAGTTAAAGCAACAAGTAGTGTGAGAGGAATGTTGGTCAGGAGAAGGTAGAGAGAATGAACTGTCTCCATTAAATAAACATGAATTGTTTACCCGCTCCAGAACCGGCAGTTGGAGCCATGATATAACATATCAAAGAATGTACAAGCACATTGGTAACATTAGGAGTTTAATTTCCTATTCTTGTCAGTGTTTTGAATTAAAACTATTATTCCTATTTCATAGTGAACTTCCAGTGAAATTTACAGATAGATCCAGGCCAGCAAGTCAAATCTCCTGCTCTTCTTTCAGTTCTGGTAAGCATTTCTTATTTTGGAGAACAAAAACATATTTTCGAGTGCCCTCTTGCCATCACTACCCATTTCCCCCATCCCATGAGATCACATTCCATCATAAGGATGGAGGGAATGGATAATGGTCAGAAAAGCACACTCAAAAAGGGTTTCCTTTGACAACTGTGTAGAAAGGAACAGTTGCTGGTTATTTTAGCCAGTTTTTAGTATAGCACTGAAGAGAATGTTCTTCAGAGCCAAAGGGAAGGAGGACCCATCTGACCAAATTAGCAGTAGTCATGGAGTTATACAGCACAGAAACTGGCACTTCAGCCCACTATGTCAATGCTGACCATCAGTTACCCATCTACATTAATTGTAATCACTGACATTTGGCCTTGGCCTTCTATAATCTGGCATTTCAAGTGCTCATCTAGATACTTACTAAATTTAGTGAAAATTCCCACTTAGGCAGTGCATCCAGATTTTAACCACTAAATTCTTCCTCGGATTCCCTTGAAATCCATTTTCATCCAGATCCTTAACTATTTGTTCTAGTTTTTTTTGTCTATCTCTGTTATATGGAATAGTTTCCCACTATCTGCCCTCACTATGTCCCTTGTAATATTGTAGATCCCAATTGGGTATTTCCTCAGCTTGCTCTGTTCCAATGAAAAGTCAACCGTTCCAATCTCTCCCCATAATTGAAGTCCACCAATCCAGGCAATATCCTGTCTAACATAATCACATCTTTCATATCCATGAAAGATTTGGTGACCAAATCCATGCACGGTACTCTGACTGCAGCCTAACCAATGTTTTTTAATGTGTAGGAAAGAACTGCAGATGCTGGTTTAAATCGAAGGTTGACACAAAATGCTGGAGAGATGGAATGGGGACGTTTCAGGTCAAGACTGAAGAAAGTTCTACCTGAAACTTCACCCATTCCTTCTCTCCAGAGATGCTGCCTGTTCCGCTGAGTTACTCCAGTATTTTGTGCCTACCAATGTTTTTTTAATGCTGTATCACAACGTACGTGCTCTTGTTTTGCACGATCCAGCTAATGATGGCTAATATCCTGAATACCATCTACACCATCTAAACTATCTATGTTGCCACCAAAAGGATTTTGGTACACCAACATCCTTCTGTTCTTCAATATTCTATCGGGCCCCACTTATGTCTGTGCTATCTTTATTAGTGCATTACCTCTCACATTCCTGGATTAAATTCCTATCATTACTCTCCACATTTTACTATCCTCCTTACTATCAACAACAAATTTATTATTGGGTTAGAATAAGAATAAGAATCTAATTGATTGTTCAAATTCATTTGCTTTGTTTAAGATTTTACTTGCAATTTGCAGGGGGGATGTTTATAGCAACTGGAAGTACAGATCATGTGATTAGGGTTTACTACTTGGGTTCCGGTTCACCAGAAAGGATTTCTGAGCTGGCATCACATACGGTAAGATGCTAAACATTAAGATCACAATTAGTATATGTTACTCTTACATAATTCTGTTGTCAAGTTAGTTTTACTAAGGAGGAAATTTCACTCATTAACATGCCTCTTTTTAATTCAAAGAGTGCATAAACATTGCATGATTTGGCAACGTATTCGCTTAAAACATTTTACTTATTTTCAAATAGTATCAGTTCTGTAGCAATACATGTGGGTAAGCATCCACGTGAAGCTGGAGGAAAATATGTTGCTTATTATGTACATCGTTAGTTTTTGCATTTCATTCTTTCATGGTTGGACTTAAATTACATCTCGGCCTAATTGTCAGCATTAGCATTTAATTTTATTCTAAATCCAGAAGGGATAGCTTCAACAAGGCATGTGCCCTTCTTTTGAGGAGACTTGCTGCATTCTGCAAGGGGCTGGACACTGACTGATTCACAAAAAAACTTCAATGCCATCTGAGAATATAATGAAAACATGTTTTTGTTTACGTATGGATTGTGAGAAAAATAGTATTATATATGTTTTCTATTTAAGTCAATTTGTGGGATGAAAAGATTGATATGTGTTGCCTTTTTTGAGTTCATTGACATTTTTCCATTTTCAAATAAAAATAATAAAAATGTTAAAATAACATGATATACCACAAAATGTGAGAAATTACAATTAGTTTTACAAAATTGATGAATGAAATGTGTGGTGCAATTACTTTGTGGACACGACAGTAGGAAAGTACTTGTTTTTATGTCATTTAGTTCTTATTTTTACCTTTTCAAAATTGATTCGTATATTCTTGCATAAAAAATGGAAAAAAAATTGTGAATTAAATACTGGCAATTTGTCCATATCTGGGCATGTGCTTTTTGCAGCTTTATCCTCTGCTTTCGTCCCAAAACTCCCGAGTTATTTTAAATTGGCTAGTATTTCTCTTTAAAATAAAATATAAAGCTCTTATCTCTGATTATCGATGCCTATAATTGTGTGTAGCTCTTATTTGTTTTTTTTTAACCTACTTGGCTACCCTTGACAAGCTAACATTTGGAATGAAGGCACATTTGTGTAACTAGCAAAAATGCTGTAAATACCGAACTTCTAGAGATTTCTGCGGTAGTGACACACTTCCAACCATGTACAGATTAGAGCTAACTGATGGGTATTACATTTCTTGTCGCACAATGTTTCCTGAATAATGTGCAACTGTTTTGAATTGTGGAAAGGGCCAACATCTTTTACTGTTTGTCTCATTCTTATTTAGGATAAAGTTGTCGCAATTCAATTCTGCAACAATAGTCACAGGTAAATTTATGCTATAGTGTTAGTGGGGCGTATATTTTGCCATGCTTGCTTATTTCATTGAAATTAGAAGTAAAATGACAAACATTTTCTTCTCTATCAGTAAACATTGGCTAACAGCATACTAAATTGAAGTTTCCTATCTTTATTTGTTGTCGCCCTTTCCTCCAAGGTTCCTCTCCTGTTGTCATGCATCCTTTCATTTGAACCCATCTGTGGGATTCTGCCAATTCTAGTGCCATCCGTGACTTGAGTACTCAATGACCTCCTTCAACATGGGACATGATAAAGAAAGTAGAAACAGGTCACTAGGTTATTTGTGTCTGATCTTTTATTTCTACACTACTTTCCTAGATGAGGCCTACATTCATTGATCTACATTTTTTAGATTTTGTATCTAAAAATCAATTGATTGCAGTTTTGAAATTATCTGGCTGACTGAGACTGCATAGCCACCTTGGGTTACAGAGATTTACCACTATGTGGTTGATGACATTTCTCCTTATCTCTAACCTGAAGGGATGGTCATAGAAACATAGACAATAGGTGCCGGAGTAGGCCATTCGGCCCTTCGAGCCAGCACCGCCATTCAATATGATCACGGCTGATCATCCACAATCGGTACCCCGTTCCTGCTTTCTCATATTCCTTGATTCTGTTAATCTAACTCTCTCTTGAAAACATCCAGTAAATTGGCCTCCATTGCCTTCTGTGGCAGAGAATTCCACAGATTCATAACTCTCTGGGTGAAAACGTTTTTCCCCTTATCAGTCCTAAATGGCGCAGCAAGTTTTTCCCCTTAATTACAAGACTGTGACCCTTGTTTTTAGCCAGGGGATCATAAATTCTGTATCAGAGTAAGTGAGTGGACAAAGAGTTTGCAGATGGGGTATAATGTAGGAATATGTGAGCTTATCCACTTTAGAAGGAAGAATGTAATTTGGGGTCCTTATACTTGAAACAAAGGGTTGACTTCATAATCCGGATGCTAATGGAACGTTCGCCTAATTAGTAAGGGGTGTGCAGTATAAAAATACTAATGCAATTTTATCAGCCGCCAATGAGGCTGCACCTGGAATACAGTGTTCAGTTTGACTCCATAGAACATAGAAAAGTATAACACAGGAACAGGCCCTTCAGCCAATAATTGCTGCACTGAACATAATACCAAGCTAAATTAATATCATCTGTCTGCAAATGATCCATATCACTCCATAAACATGTGCCTATTTAAAAGCCACTTAAATATCACTATTGTATCTGCCTACACCATTACCACTGGTAGCATGTTCCAGGCTCCCACCACCCTCTGTGTTTAAAAATAATCTTGCTGTGCTTATCTTTAACCTTTACCTCTTTCACCTTAAAGCTATGTCCTCTAGTCTTTGACATGTCAACCCTGAGAAAACAGTTCTGATTGTGCACTGTATCCATGCCTATCATAATTTTATATGCATCTATCAGGGCTCCCCTCAGTTTCCACGCTCCAGAGAAAGCAACCCAGGTTTGAATATCCTCTCCTTATAGCTGTGTAAGAAAGAACTGCAGATGCTGGTTTATCCCCCAATAATAGTCAAAGCACTATGAACCAGAACCTTCTTTGACTGCAATAGTTCTTCATAGAATCACATAGGTACAGCCCTTACGGCCAACTTCGTCCATGCCGACTATAATGTCTTATCGACTCTAATACCATCTGCCTGCATTAGAGCTGTAACCTTGTGTGCCTTTCTTGTCCATAAGCCTTTTAACCATGCTCGTTGAGCCATGCATTAATTTCTCTAATCTTGTACATGGCCATTTGTATGTGGGCCAGGTAATAATCCAGCGATTTATTATCTTTGAGCATCTTCTTAATTTGGTTCTGAGCTGCTTGTACTGATTATGCTAAGGTATTCATCATTTTTATCTCTATCTCCTTGTATCCACCTGTGCTACTACATCTGTATCCACTCACTACCATTTCATTTTTATCTGATTGTCTAATCTTGAGCAGATATCTCCTATTCCGGTACTGGGCAGGCAAGATAGCCTACATAACTTTTTTTTGGTGTGGAAACAATATCATTCATGCCCAACCTCCCAATCATTCTGCTGTGCCCTATTACCTCAACATTCCTGTTTGCTACCCGGGTTTGAAGTCACTTCGCTTCATGGAGCAATATAACACAGAAACAGCACTTGCAACCCAGCTTGTCCACATTGACCAAGATGCTTATCTAAACTAATCCAATTTGCCTTCATTTGGTGCATATTCCTCTCAACCTTTCCCATCCATGTTAGACACAAAATGCTGGAGTAACTCAGCAGGACAGGCAGCATCTCTGGAGGGAAAGAATGGGTGACGTTTTGGGTCAAGATCCTTCCAGCATGTCCTGCTGAATTACTGCAGCAATTTGTGTCTTAACTTACAAGATACAAGATGCATTTATTTGTCACATGTGCCAGATGGCACAGTGAAATGTGATTACCATACAGCCATACAATAAAAATAAAGAACACAACACACGATAGAATTCAACATAAAAAAATCCCCACACAGCAGAATCAAAGTTTCCCACTGAGGGAAGGCACCAAAGTCAGTCTCTTCCTCTAATGTTCCCCAATGTTCACCCGTGGTCGGGGCCTTCAGTGTAAACCAGCATCTGCAGTTCCTTCCTACACTTTTCCTATCCATAAGCCCATTTAAATCTTGTAATTCTATGTGTTCTTATCAACTCCTGGCAGCTCATTCCATGCACCCACCGCCCTCTGTATAAAACTTGCACATCAAACCCCCTTTAAATCTTACCCCTATCATTTTAAACCAAGGCCTTGCAGTTTTAGATTGCTCTTCCTGGGGAAAAGACCATGTCCACCTTAATTTATGCCCCTCGTAATGTTACAAATTTAGATGCATGCCTCTCCAGGGAACATAGTTTTGTTCCAGGGAACATAGTCCCAGCCTATCCAGTCTCTCCTAACCCGCCCTCCAGTCGAGGCAGTGTCCTGGTGAATCTCTTATACACACTCTCAGGCTTCATCACATCCTTTTTCTAACGTGATGACGAGAACTGCACATCTCCCCACATCAAACGTCCAGGTTATGTTTGCTTTCCCTAACGTGTTGCAATGAATGCAGCTCAACTTGAAGGTGCCTGTATGACTCTCATCCATATCTCCTATAAATCCAACTGTTCCCATTGGTATCTTTGCAATTTACTACATCACTCTACGTTATCTGCATGTAATCAGTTCCAGCAGATCCATTATCCCGGAATATAAATGTCACACCATTGGTGACTGTGCTCTGGAATTGTCCCCACTAAACACTCTGCTTTTCTGCCTATTTCCTCTGTTAAGGTAACCTTTAAATGTTGTCTCTTTGATCAAACCTTTAGTCATCAGTCATGACCTCACATGGCTTAATTTGTGTTTGCTTCTATAAGGTACTTTGGGACATCTGGCTATATTATTTTTTGTCAGTGTGATGTTGCTTTTAGCATTATCAAACATACTTGAACCATTTTTCTCGTTCTCTTAATTTTGGCTAGCTTAAGATTTCTTAGTGGCAGCCGAGATGGAACAGCTAGAATCTGGCAATATCAACACCAAGAGTGGAAGAGTATAGTTTTGGATATGTTTACAAAATTACCGGGGTAAGTTATCATGGCATTGCTTTGTAGCATTTGTGCCAATAAATATCATGTAAGCTTTTATAATTTAATAGGAGTTGATTTTCTCTGAATTGCATTTCAAGTACAGTTAGTTTGTCCTGTAAATATATTGCTCCCGATAAATTTCTAGCAATTGTTATCTATGAATGACTGGTTTGAAAGACTTATTTGTGTAACCGAAGGCAAGTTTGTTGTTGATTCATTTTGGATCGCCTTTGAAATGTGCCTAACACAATCGCAGCATTGTCATCTCTGGTCAGTAGTAGCCCTGTTCATCGCAAGTCAGAAGGTCATGTGCAGTACAAAGTAAGTTCTGCCTTCTCAGTGATGATGGCCATTCCTTTTTTTCTCTCCTACCCTCTGGGTGAAGAAGATATAGGTACTTGAAATCCTGGGCGTCCAAACTTAAGAACAACCTCTTCCTCACTGTTGTTAGACTCCTGAATCAATCACCTCTTTCATATCTCCTTCCTGCAGTTGCTAACATATATACTCTTAAAGGCCTGTCTCACGAGTCTGCGGTGATACAGGAAGTATCTACTGCTCGTGGACCGCCAGAGACCGCGGGTTCGGTCAAACGCACACCGCCGGGGCTGTGCGGCGTTGGTCCCAACACCGCATGGTGCTCACAAAAAGTCAGCAATGTCTAAAAATAATTTCTTACCGCCCAGCCGCCGCCAGTGAGGCACGAGTGCGGCACAGTCACCGCCACAGCGGCCGCCAGTGCGGCACGGTCACCGCCACAGTGGCCGCCAGTGCGGCACGAGCGACGTGAGTCGAACTCTCACTGCCACAGCCGCCGCCAGTGAGGCACGAGTGCGGCACGGTCACCGCCACAGCCTCCGCCAGTGAGGCACGTGTGCGGCACGGGCGCCGCGATCAGCACTACCGCCGCCACAGCCCCGCTTGCCTTTTATAAAGCAAATTTCTATAACACCGCAAGCTCGTGGGACCGGCCGTACTGAGAACACTTGGCCCCCGCGCAGCATCCGTGCAGTGCTCCCGCAGCATAGGCTCGGCGCTCTCGCGGTTGACGTGCGGTCCCCTCTTCCGGCGACGCCGCGCTTCACCGCCAATGACCGCAACACCGTGAGACAGAGCCTTTACTCTTAACTCTACCTCATTTGGTTATTTTGTTACTGAACTTCAGGTTTTGTATGCATAACTTCAGATTACACTGCAATCTTTCTGATTGCACCATTCTGCTGTTTTGCATTCATCAGGGGGCGCCGACGATGGCTGGCGAGCCAATGGTCTGTCTGTCTTTTGTTTCTGTTTTGTTATTTTAAGTATGTGTTAAAAGTATGTTTTAGAGTTTCTTGGTTTCTTTTGTGGGGGGGGGTGGTTTGGGGGAAACATTTTTCAATTTCTTACCTCGACGGAGATGCAATGCTTTCCGTGTCATATCTTCATCCCCCATTGCGGCCTAACATCGTGGAGTGGCGCGACATTTCCTGGAGACCGACCGGCGCTTCAACGCAGATGCGGCGCGGACTTACCATCGTGGAGCTTGCGATCCCTTGCCAGGGATCGACTGTGGAGAGCTCCAACCATGGGCGGCCCTGTGGACTTTAACATCTTGGAGCCCGGCATAAACATTGGGGTCCCTGGTTGGAGACTGAGTCGGGGCACCAAGCCATGGTGCGTTTTAACCATCCCGACGATGGAGTTCCATCACCCCGACGCGAGGGCCTCGAATCACCGGCTGCGGGAGCTTTGATGACCCCGACCGCAGATGGTTCGATAACTCCGACTGCGGAGAAGAAAGAGGGAGAGATTGGACTTTATTGCCTTCCATTACAGTGAGGAATGTGGGGAGCCGCAGTGGTGGATGCTTATGTTAAATTTCATTTTATGTGTTTGTGTCTCTTACTGCTTTTCACTTGAGGTGGCCGTATGGTAACTCGAATTTCACTGTACCTTATGGTACATGTGACAATAAACTCATCTTCAATCTTATTTATTGTTGTATTTGTCATCATCATACATATTGTGTATTTTGAAGCAAGCAAGGAACTTCATTGCAGTCTGGTGTATATGACAGTAAACTAATCTAAATCTGAACGATGCTTAGATAAGATTTGGATGACTGTAGAAAGCCACATTTCAATATTTGGAAACGTTTTACTGGATTTCTGGCTAATATTTATGTTTTAATCAATTATATCTATTATAAAACAAAATTTGTTGGGTATAAGATGTCTGTGGTGTTAGAGTACAAAACAGTTATGTTCATTTAATTTAGAGAGCTTTGTCTGCCAACGTGTGAAATGCACTATACAGATGCAGGTTTGTTGTTATTTCACCAGTGTTTTATCACAATTTTTCATCTCCGTAGAAGGTTTGACATGAAGTTTATGTAGAAGATGTGTTTATTTGTGAAGTTTTAAACCTAATTAGTTTGGGTAATATTGTTTTGCACATTAAGCTAATTCTTCTAAATGCCAAATCAAAAGATTGTTTACTCATCGATTTCTATTCATTTGCTCAGAACATTGAGATTAATTCTGTAGTCTGGTAGATTTTAAAATGTAAACAACAGAATTCAGCATGTGTTGAGCACAAATGTTCAGAAGAAAATGTTTTGATTTGTGTCTTTTTTTTATTCGTAGGAACAATTCAATTTCCATGGAAGACAAAATCAGTAAGTTGAAAGTGACCATGGTAGCCTGGGATCGCTGTGACAGCACAGTAATCACAGCAGTGAACAATTTTCATTTGAAAGTGTGGAACTCCTACACTGGCCAGCTGCTTCATGTTCTCTCGGTAGGTAAACCATACAATGAATTCATTGGTTTGTAGTTGAATCAAATGGCAGTCAAACGGCATGTTGGTTGTTAGTTTCAGTAGTTGTGGGACTAAAGCTTGTACTTATTCTGCTGTGGTATATGGCACCTCTAGTGCTGTTCTGCATTTCAGTACCCAAAGAGGATTGAGGGCAAAGTAAAATGTTCTGGAGAGTGTTTACTTTGTCTACCCATGAGTAAATTCAAGGCTGAAAAATTCTAGATAACCTTTCTAGTTGTTAGTGAATAAGTGATTTATACAAAAATGTTTACTGCAATGAAATCTTTCTACAGGGTCATGATGATGAAGTTTTTGTGCTAGAAGCTCATCCATTTGATTCCAGGATAATGTTATCTGCAGGGCATGATGGCAACATTTTCATCTGGGACCTATCAAAAGGAACCAAACTCCGGAACTTTTTTAACATGGTGAGCATTTTCCTTGGTCTAGGCTGAAACAATCAAAGTATCTTCAATTATGATATTCTGTATATTGGTAGTTTATGAACTGAGTGTATTAAACTTTCTTAATTGGATTGTTATAGCCAACAAACTGAACATAAAGTCATGGTCATATAGCATGGAAACAGACCCTTTGGCCCAATTTTCCACTATCAATCAAGATGCCCTATCTATATTCCAGTCCGACCTGCCCGCATTTGGCCCATATCTCTCTAAACCTTTCCTATCCATCTACCTGTCTAAATATCTCTTAAATGTTGTTATAGTACTGGTCTTAACTGCTTCCTCTGGCAACTCATTCCATGTACCCACCACCCTCTGCATGAAACTGTTCCCCCTAGGCTGCCCAACCTCTCCCGATAGCTCTGTCCCTCAAATCCTGGCAACATTTTCGTATATCTCCTCTGCACCTTTTCCAGCCTCTTTCTTCTAGCAGGGTGACCAAAATTGAATACAATACTCCAAATGTGGCCTTACCAACGTCTTGTGCAACTGAAACATAACATCCTAACTTCTCTACTCAACTTTGAAATCAAATTGTAGTTGAAAAAACAGTGTTTTATCCTTTCAGCCATCCAGTTTGCATTCTTAATGTAAAATTTTACAGCATTACTATTGTTTCATCTTTGTCTACTTTGCACACTTTTGCTAATTTTAATAAATGATCTGGGATTGTCTACCCTAACTGGGTATTTAAAATGCAAAATATTGTTCAATCCATCAATGTAACCAGAAGAGGTTTTATTTATTTTCTACAGATTGAAGGTCAGGGTCATGGTGCTGTGTTTGATTGTAAATTCTCTGCAGATGGACATCATTTTGCATGCACTGACTCTCATGGACATTTACTGATCTTTGGATTTGGCTGCATTAAACCATATGAAAAGGTAGGTTGTTTAGTGCACACTTTGAAAATATTTATTGCAATTCAAAGTCTGGGTGTTCTGTCGTAATATGGTTTCCACGGCATGTTGATTGAGTGCTGCTGGAATAAAAACGGATATTGCTTTAATCAGCCTGTTAAGCTGAAGGAAATTTATTACATTTTAACTGTAAGCTACCAACAAAGTAATGGAACTAATTTCTATTAAACTTTGAAGTACATCACCAATGTATCTTTACTCTGCAAATCTGTTCATTTTATCTTTGTCCTATCTTGATTTTTAAATCTGAAACTCTTGCTTGATGTAAATGTTGAAATTGTTTCACATAATTATCCTTGGCTTCTATGCAGCATTTTGGAAGGGGGAATAGCCATTTTACTCGGTTAAATACATTGCACGTGATGGATCTGAGGATTAATCGGGAAAGATATGAAAATACAAACTCTGCACTTGATATAGAATCCAAACGGAAATTATTTCATATATGTATATCATGTGGAATGTTTTATTCTTGTAATTTACATTGCAGTGAGGTTTGTAATTTGTAGGGAAAGTGAAAAGAAAGTTCATTCCAGAGCAGTAATATCTTGATGGAGGAATTGAAAATTAACCATTGCAGAGTAGAAAGTTAACTTGGGGAAAGAGGCTGAAATAGCCGTGTTAAATTATTTGTATGGAGAAGGCTGAATTAGCACTAAGCAGCACTTAATTAGCATTCTTGGTTTTGAGAACATTAAAGTTAATAGTGTTGAGCATCAATACAGCTATTTTTAATGAAATGATATTTTCTATCTATACATGATATTTAAAACATCTTCAAATTGTCTAATAATACAGCATGGCTTCCCTGTGTGAAAAATATACATTTTCTAGATGCCGTGGGACGCATCCTCAGTGATGTGACCTGGTGTCATCGGGTGTTTCGGGTCTCACAACATCAGACACCCTCGCCTAGGCGACCCAGCCGCGGTTGATCAAGCCCTGACTTGCGTCCCAGCAGCAACCGCCCACGGATCAGCCATCTTAATAACTACTCTGCAGGGGTTGGGAGATTCTAGTGCGTGGAGGGACTGGGCTCTGTGGGGTGAGTCCTGGCTGGGCTCCTCCTGCGTCTCACCAGGTTCAAGGCCTGTGCGCTGCACCTCAATCTCCTCCGAGCATTTCATTCTCGCCTGATGGATTTTTAGGCCACGGTGGTTCATTAGGCCTTTCCGTAGCTTTATTGGGTGTCTTTCTCGCAGACTGGGGTGCTAACCCAGTGCCGTCTTTCCGTGCTGTCAACTGTCTCTCCAGTAGTCACCAAACTATTCTTGGTTGTCACCCAGTCTATTCCTAGGTGCCACTGGCTGAGCCAGATTTCAGTGTGAAAAATATACATCTTCTAGATGCGCTGGGACGCATCCTCAGTGAGGCATTATTCCCCAAATATTGGTATCTCTCAGCCAAGATTATCTAAGGCGCTGATCAAAGACTGAGGGGAAACCTGGTGGATGTTTTATAAAATTATGGGGGCATGAATATAATAGACAGAACCTTTTCCCAGGGTGGAAATGTCAAACACCAGAAAGCATAGCTTTAATGTCAGAGGGCAAAAGTTTAAGGGAGATATATGGATATTGTTTTACGTATAGGTGCCTGAAACACTGTCAGCGGTGATGGTGGAAGGAGGTACATTTCTGACAATTAATAGGCCTTTAGATTGACACATGGATAAGAAGTGAATGGAAGAATATGGATTAAATGCAGGCAGAAGAGATTAGTTTAATTTGGCTTCATGTTCAGACATTATGGGTCGAAGGGCCCGATCCTGTGCTGTACTGTTTTATGTTCAAAGTTGGATATCAATTGGGACATAAATAGCTGCTCTCTATGTCTGGAGCATTTCAATAATCAAAATTTGTGTTTTTATGCACAATCATTTGGAATTTGATTCACAATTGGAAATATGTAAAGTGAGGACATGATTAGCATTCACATCTTACGGATTAGATTGAGTTTGTGAATGAGAATGCCAGTTTTGTTAAAATCTATCTTTCTGGATTGCTATGTGTCTGGTCTTTGAACTGCGCTCCTATAACACCCTATGATTTCAGGAAAGGAAGACATGGGAATCATGAAAGAAACAAGTAGAATATAACATCCAATTGTTTTGTTTTCTGTAATCTTTTTCGGACAAAAGTAGACACTTAATTTATGAATTGCTCCTTATGTTGCAAATTGTTGAATTCAAATGTAAACATTTTTCTCCTAATAGATTCCAGACCAAATGTTTTTTCACACTGATTACCGTCCTCTTATCCGTGATTCCAATAATTACGTCCTGGATGAGCAGACACAGCAGGCACCTCATCTCATGCCTCCTCCATTTCTGGTTGATGTGGATGGAAACCCCCACCCAACACACTATCAACGGCTGGTGCCTGGTCGAGAGAACTGCATGGATGAACAGCTTGTTCCACAGTTGGGCTATATGGCAAATGGTGAGAATGGACCTTTGGTGACTTAAGAAAAACATTTGCGTGATAGTTCAGTTTTAAATATCGTCTGCAATATAAAATAATGTGGATTCCCACTGAATTCTGAGTCTCCCTCTACGAAATAATATTGGAACTATTTGTGAATGCTATATATTCATGAATGAACCCTATCTTTTTGCCTCTGAATTATAATTATATGAGTGGTATCGTTTCGTATCGTAGGGTATGTTGCAATAACACAAGATGTTATCAGGTATTTGGGATCACTGAATTTAGATGAGATCTGATGTCACTGGGACAAGTGCAGTGAAGTCAAAAACTCAGGTGCAAAAAGTAACTCTTACAACTTCCTGTGTGTTTGAGATTTATTGTTCATTGTAAGTTTTGTTCTTTGTTCTTTAATGTAAGTTTTGTATTCTGCAGACAGAATTTCATTTTAAAGGCAAACTGGATTGAAGGTTCAAATCCAGTTTTGGTTAACAAATGAGGTTTCATGAAGAATAATAGTATAATTAAATGAGAACTTACCAGTTTGAAGTTTGATCTTTATTTTATGAGGAGTAACGTTGAGGGATTACGTGAAGAAGACCCCGTCCAGCCGCACACGCGTCAATCTTCAAAGCAGCGGAGTGAAAATCACAGACGATAATTACTGAAGTATGATAGTAAGATGCATAAAGACTAGAACTACCAGCTCGATCCTTTTATGAGGGTGGGAGCGGAGTGCACGTAATCCCTCAACGTTACTCCTCATAAAATAAAGATCAAACTTCAAACTGGTAAGTTCCGTTTAATCTTACTATTTTACTTCGGAGTCACGTGAGTGACTACGTGAAGATTTCAAAGCTCTGTGATTTCACACCGTGGATTAAAATCCAGGTGCTCACTGCACTGATTGACTCTATTGAGTAAGCACAATCAACAATGCATAACCACAACATTAAATGTAATCAGTTAATGTTTTTTATTTATTTTAACAAAAGTAACAAAAGTAACCCATTTATCATAATGGGGAATTTACAGTGGCTTGCAAAAGTTTTCATACCCCTTGAACTTTTCCACATTTTGTCACGTTACAACCACAAACGTGAATATATTTGATTGGGATTTTATGTGGTAGACCAACACCATCCCCACTGTGAAATATGGTGGTGGCAGCATCATGCTGTGGGGATGCTTTTCTTCAGCAGGGACAGGGAAGCTGGTCAGAGTTGATGGGAAGATGGATGCAGCCAAATACAGGGCGATCTTGGAAGAAAAACTTTTAAGAGTCTGCAAAAGACTTGAGACTGGGGCGGAGGTTCACCTTCCAGCAGGACAACGACCCTAAACATACAGCCAGAGCTACAATGGAATGGTTTAGATCAAAGCATATTCATGTGTTAGAATGGCCCAATCAAAGTCCAGACCTAAATCCAATTGAGAACCTCTGGCAAGACTTGAAAATTGCTGTTCACAGACACTCTCCATCCAATCTGACTGAGCTTGAGCTATTTTGCAAAGAAGAATGGGCAAAAATTTCAGTCTCTAGATGTGCAAAGCTGGCAGAGACATACCCCAAAAGACTTGCAGCTGTAATTGCAGCGAAAGGTGGTTCTACAAAGTATTGACTCAGGGGGGCTGAATACTTTTGCACGCCACACTTTTCAGTTTTTTATTTGTAAAAAAATTTGAAAACCATGTATCATTTTCCTTCCACTTCACAATTATGCGCCACTTTGTGTTGGTCTATCACATAAAATCCCAATAAAATACATTTACGTTTGTGGTTGTAACGTGACAAAATGTGGAAAAGCTCAAGGGGTATGAATACTTTTGCAAGCCACTGTAATACTGAATCCAGCACGGCATCACCAAACACCCCGGGATCTTTAATCTCCTTATGGTAATACTTGTGAAACATCTGTTCACTTGCCCATCCTGCGGCCGCGAGGATAAGGTCTATTGGCACGTCTGAATCCCTGGCCGCCGATGTTGATGCCGCACTGGTGGAATGAGTTTCAAATTTATCAGTATCAATACCTGAATAAATCAACACCTGTTTCAACCATCTTGAAATTGTCTGTGTTGACACTTTCTTGTGAGGACTTTTATGACTAATAAAAAATGCTAATTCTGTGCCTCTTAAGATTCTGGTTGTTTCCATGTAACATCTTACATATGTTACTACACATAGCCGTGGATCCGTAGGATATGCTGAAAACTCCAACTTACATCCCGTGAACCCAGGTCTACTTTGCTTCAGTAAATCATAGACATAGAATGTAACGGCATCTGCCCCTACTTTCATTCTGTCAATTCTTAATTCTGTAATGTTTGAACTCTGAGCTGACACTAATGCCATCAGCATAACCAATTTCATGGTGATTTTGGCTAATGACAGAGTTTCAATAGGATTCCAATCCCTCAGCAGCATCAGTACATCTTTTACATTCCAGATTTCATTATACCTAGGTCTAGGAGGATTGGAGTTGAAAATTCCCTTCATAAACCTACAGACCCAAGGATGTGATCCTATTGGATTTTGTTCTGATTCACTGCTTAAATATGCAGAGTGCACTTCGTGCAGTATTGATTGCACTATAACTTAATTTTAATTCGTAGTAAAGAGTTGAAAGAAACTAATACATCTGAAATTTCTGCTGTGTTATATGCAATATTCTTTCCTGAACAAAACACCTCCCATTTCTTTATATAAGAAATGTACTGCTTCTGGGTACTATTCCCCCAGGCCGCTGTCATAACATCCACCGTACGGTCTGATAATCCTCTTCCAAGATATGGCCTTTTCAGAATCTGCAAATCAACAAACCAATACGATCATGTAAAGGATGTGGTTCATTAGTTACAGGGTTTACAAGCAGTTTCACCTGCTTTGGAATCACCATAAGGGGTTCTTTGATTATGTTTAACACCAGTGGGTACCATAGCTGTGTAGGCCAATCTGGTACCACCAAAATCCCCGAGGCTGAGTCCTGTTTAATTTTCTGTATGCATCTATTGATTAAACAAAATGGAGGAAATGCATACAGAAACATATCACCCCAATGTAGCGAGAAAGCATCCACCACTACTGCACCAGGATCAGGTTCCCATGACACATACTTAGGCAATTGGTGGTTTAGTCTTGACGCAAACAAATCGATCTCTGGCATTCCAAATTGTGTTACAATTTGCGTAAATATTTCCTGATGTAACATCCATTCTGTATTATTAAATTTACGTGATCTTGTCTGCAATTATGTTAAATTTTCCTGGTAAATATATTGCTGACAGCCAAATTTTCCTGGCAATAGACCAGGTACAAATTTCATTTGCCAATCTATCACATGATTCTGATTTGATACCACCCATGTGATTTATATATGCTACAGCTGTAGTATTGTCACCCTGTACCTGAACATGCACATTTCCCATATTAGTGCAATAAGCTTTAAGGCCATAAAATGCTCCTAACGGCTCTAGGTAATTGATCCACTGATTTTCCAGCAAAGGTACTTCATTCACATTCCACCTACCTCCACAGCTGGAAATCATGTTAATTGTGCCCCATCCAAGAGCACTTGCATCAGTCTGTAGAATGACGGAAGGTGTTTCTACCAGAACTTTTCTGGAAGCATTAGAGACATTGTTAATCCACCATTCTATTTCTGTAATGGATCCAATTGTCAATTTCATGGGCCTGTCAAAATGCCCTGTATTCATTTTTAATGCTTGTACCTTAGCACTCTGCAAACATTGATAATGCAATGGTCCAAACCTTACAGCTGGAAACCCAGCAATTAATTTGCCCAGCAAGCTTGCCACTTCTCTAATTGAAGGCTTGTCCTCGTTTATGAGTTTAGTGCAACCTTCAATTAACTGCAGCAATTCTCTTTTGGCAAGGTGATTACCATGTGTTCAGAGTTAATTGTGAACCCTAGGTAATCAATCTTCTTGCTTGGTAACAATTTTGATTTTTGTAGGTGAATAATGAAACCCATTTTTTCCAAAATGTACTTGACTCTAGATACTGACAATTTTGCAGTAGCCAAAGTGTCCCCCACAATCAGAATATCATCTAAATAAGCCATTAATACATGGCCCTCAGCTCTTAGCAGAGCTAAAATTGGTTTGAGTAATTTAGTGAATAATCTTGGTGCTGAAGTCAGACCATTGGGCAATACTTTAAATTGCCATAACTGACTCATCCATATAAATTTCAAATATCTTTGATCATTACCATGCATTGCCACAGAATAATATGCATCTTGCAGATCTATGCTTGCCATGTAGCAATTCTTTGTGACCAGCTGAATGGCATTAGTAAGTGTTTCCATTTTGAAATGTTTATATTGTACATAAAGGTTAAGACTTGTCAGATCCAAAATGATTCTACATCCACCATCCTTTTTTGTTCTAAGAAAAATATTTGACACAAACTGATGGTGTTGTTCTACTGACTTTTCTATTACCCCTTTTTCGCATAACATTTTTTATTCTCCCTTGATCAACGTATTCTCTTCCTTTGAGAAAATCCGTGACCAGTTTGAATTATGCTGAATTGGAGGATCCAAATGTGGATAGAACTCAATTTTGAATCCTACAATGCTACATAGAATAAATGAATCATTTGTTATTAATTGCCATTCTTTTAGGAAGAATCGTAACCTTCCCCCCTATTTGTGAGTGTGAAACATTTGATGTGTTTCTTACCAGACCAGGCCCCCCTACCTCAGGGTTTGCCACCGGCAATTGTTGTCCCCTTCTAGTAGGCACATTGTAACCTCCACGTATCCCCGGTGCAGCACGCCAACGTGTATACGAGAATGATCGTCTTGTTCCGTCTCCAGCACCAGCATTCCGCCTGTAGTGATACTGCCTTCGCACCGCTCTGCTCAGCATAGGTGGCTTCATCATCATACCACTCATGGTCTTTGACTCTTCATTTAAGTCCTTTAGCTTCTTTGCTAGATTTTCTCCAAAAAGCAGATTAGGCATTTGTATATTGGATGGTTTGCAGAGCCCTGCATACTTAGGATGAATATTTGGTCATTGCATTTTTACGAATACAATTTATTTCAAAGTGCGCACTACACATGAGTGCTAAGGCATCTTGTTGTGAATCCAATATAAAATCTTCATCCAATTCCCTGGCAAACGCCATAATGCCTGATCCCAGCAATTTCAGCACTCGTTGTAATTTCAATTCTTGTGAGCATAAACCAATGCTCAAATAACCCCATATCAAGTTATTCACTGCTGGAACTGCTAGTAATTCACAATTTTCCGGGGTCTCATACATTTTAATAGTCTCATCCATAGTTAATTCCTGGGGCTGATGGGAGAGCAGATAATTTATAGTCATAGCTATTTCCTCTCTCAAAGGTTCCCCTGTTACTCTGGGAACAGCAAACTTTTGTGCCAGCCCTGGAACTTTTAACTCTGATAATGGGCTCTGGTCCTCATATAAATCATCATCTGAATCTAGATGTTCCTCTTCATGTTGGGTAATTTCTGGCTCCCCTGTTTCAGTTAAGTCTCTGCCAGATTCCCCCTGCGCGGGCTCTCTTGTAGGCCCACGGATAGGCAGCCCTGTTCCAGATGCTGCTGGCGCTGGCTCAATTCTAGGCCAACGCTTCATTATTTTTTCTTTTGACATTGTCGGTGCTGGCACATTTGTCATTGCACGTTTGTACTGCCTTTGTTCAGACATTTCTAGTACTGGCTCTCCAGTAGGCCAGCACATATATTGCCTTTATGCTGGCATTTCGGGCTCTGGCTCTCCTGTAGGCCAACCACTAATGTTTCTGCACAGTCATTCCTGATGGCTCTCCTGTAGGCCACCCTTGTGCCTGTCCCATCCAAAGCACCCCCTGTGCTGTATCCTCCATTAGCCAACACGGACTTAAATCCTCCTGTGGGGGTTCATTATAAATCATCTTCCCCATCAGGAGCTCTAAACTTGCGACCCTTGCAGCCATTATATTTTCTGCTTGAGGAGGGTATACCTCCGGGTCTGACTCATCCGAGTCTACAGGTCGGGCCGACTTTTGTCCTGCCTTGCACCCCGCCGCCGGCGGTTTAACGGCACACTCGACCGCAACGGGAGTTAATGGCTTCGCTGCCACTGACTCCTCTGACTGACGCCCGCTACCCTTAGTATCTTGGGGTTTACCTGCGGTGCGTCCCTGGCCGCCTCTCCTTCCATAGTAACTTGTGTGGAGCTCCACCAACAAGTCTGAGCGGGAAGAAAAGCGCTCCTGTAAGTGAAAGTGAAACCACTTACCTTCCGACTTTTTGCTTTACTTTGCTTTACTCACCGCTTGGAGGAGCTCCTGCTCCTCCATACACGGTCATGAAAGTTATGCGTCTGATCGATATGACACGTGTGCGGCTGGACGGGGTCTTCTTCACGTAGTCACTCACGTGACTCCGAAGTGAAATTTAGCACTCAATCCCATTTAACCATTCTATTAGATTATAGCTGATCTACACCTCAACTCGTTTTTTTTTGTATTTGGTCCCTTTATTACTGATAATTTTCAATTTCCCTTTTGGAAGCTCCAGTTATTGCAATGTCCAGTTTATTGAGAAGAATTACAAATTTCTATGATATTCCGTATGATAAAATTGAATTTCCTCATGGATAACCTTGCTTTTCATGAAATAATTTCTTGGTATCTTCAGTGTTTTCAGTATTTTAAGTACTTAAATTAGATTACTCATCAGTCTTCTATATTCAGGGAATATGTGGTACATTTCTCTAAATTTTTCTTAAACTGTTAATGCAATTTAGTGAATCTGCGCAGGAAACCTTCCAATTCGATATAACTTTCCCGACATATGGAGCAAAATTGGTTGTAGTTTTCTAGCTTTGTTCCGACTTAGGTTATGTGCAACTTAGCCCAAGTCAAATGGCTACCTACAATAGTTCACCTTTCCTAAAAAAAAAAAGAGATTGTTGAAAATATCTAAAATCCTTTTGTCTTTATTTCCATGATTTTTTGATTCATTTGTTGGAAATTTTGTACTTTCAGTAAATTGTTATCTTATTGATTCTTTTGTAACTAAATATATCGGAGGAAAGAGGATGCTTGCCTGTGTTTGAAATATAAATGCCAGTGATTCTCTTTCAGGTAATGGAGAAGTTGTGGAACAAGTCATCAGCCAACAGACAGATGATCAGTATGAGAATAACCAGGAAACCAGTGTTCTGGATGATGCTATTAGAGAACTCCAGCGAGAACATGAAATGAGGCAGAGAAGTGAAGGAATATCTATACCAGATGATCCTTACAGTAGATCAAATTCGCTAAACAGTGGTGGGTAACAGTATATAAGAAAAATAGCAGGCTCATTCATTGAAAGCAGATGCATCACATATATGCCTTGTTACATAGAACTTATTTAATGTAGTGCATGTTAGGATTTCTTTATGAAACGTTGATGTTTCATACAAACCAGACAGATGTAGCTGATTGAATCCTCCCCAAGATAATCGCATAACATATTGGCACTATTGTTGCTTTATTGCAAATCGCGGTAGTTTGCTTTTGAAAAAGATAAAACATTTCCAAATGTTTAGTCAAGTCAGATTTATTCGTCACGTGCACAATAAAGTGCAGTGAAATGAACTTGCCAGCGGCGGTACAATAAAAAAAGAACACACGATACACAATGAAAATTTAGTTTTGCATTGAATCATTGTGACAATTACTATTTGAGGGATTGAGAATAATTTGACATGTTCCCCATTGGGGACAATTTTAGTGTGGTTTGGCAATAATTGGGTGGGATGTGAAATGTGTGCATGCTCTTTGATGCCCTCAAGTCTAAATGATGTGATCACCGCTCAGCTCAGTCAGCAAGACAAGCAGTGGGCTTAAGGAAGCAGGGATGGGTGAACACAATCCTTGCCTCGTCAATGGAGCTGCTGTAGAGATAGACAGTTTTCAGTTGCATGAGACATAGGAGCAGAATTAGGCCATTCAATCCATCGAGTCTGCTCTGCCATGTAGTTAGACTGCACTGTATTATAATTTAGTAGTTATAAGTTGTGTCTTGTCTTGTGCACTCATTTGTTGGGCTATGCCATCACTTAGAATAAGGATGTCCAAGGCTGTTTATAGGTGGATTGCCGATCATTAGTATGATCTGGTAATTACAATTGCGGTGACAATTTAAGTCATTCTTTGTGGACTTGAAGTAAATCGTTATTTAACTGTCAATCTGCTGAAATGCTGCCTATTTTAGCACATTTCCTACACATGCTAAGGAACTCTTCTGTTATAGCCTTGCTGTCTTCACTGAATATCGGACTTCGAAGGAGTGGTCAAATTGAAGGTGTCCGACAAATGCACAATAATGCTCCGAGGAGTCAAATTGCTACAGAGGGAGACCTGATGGCATGGAGCAGGAGGGTTGTAGTTACGGAGCTTTCACCTGGAATTAGCATGTAAGAAACAAATAAAAATATGTGCCTTGATCCACTCAAAGCACTATTCACTATTTCTTAATATGTTTACCCTGTGTTACGCAAGTTCAGGTGGCAAATATCATCCATTATAGAATTCACATATCGCTACCAAAAATAAATCGGGATATGGAATAAAAATTTGCTCTTACAAAATTTGGGGGGGGGGAAACACGACAAAATGTATACTGAAATAGTTTACAAAGCACAATGATTGTATGCTGTTGGTTCACAGAGGGAACTCGCTTGAGGGATTTGCTTTGGAATCTGCCAATCTCTTCTGATTTTATAGTTAGTTCTGCTGTAAAGCAATAGTTGTGTTCCTAAGAAACCTTGGATTACAGAAAATTGCTTTATAAAACTAATTGTCAATGGGGAAAAGGGGGTTCGGCGCTGGAGAGTTTCAGACTAGTTATAATAAAGTTATTTTTCTTATTGGATTTTCAAATATTGCATTTTTAATGATTATTATATGTTTAATTCTGTTACTGTAAGCTTACATATACTAAAGGTTGTTCATTGCATTGTTTAATGGACCATCAATGCAGAAGTGTCAATAGAAGCAATTGCTTGTGAATTTCAATGCCCACCTGTGGTGAAAATGGTGGCTATGTTCTTAAAGAGACGACAAGCCGATGAAATGAAGTATACATTTCTGCTGATACAGGTTGAACATCAATTTTCCGGCAACTGGTGGTCCGCCCACCCCAATAATCCGGACAAAATTACGAAAGCTCAGTTGAATTTCCCTGAGCAGCCACAGATGGCATTGTGAGTGTCGAGTGCTCTTTCCGGTTGTGTCCCTCGATAGTGAATGAGTTATTTCTTTACATCCAAACACCCTTGGCGTTGTCCAATTCTATCTCTGCTGATTTAATGTTTAAATTTTTCGTGTTTCAACTCCCTAGCCCCCACGCACCACCCTACAACCACTCCTTCCACCATTCTGTTCAATTTTCCTCTTACCCTCTGGAACTCCGATTTTCCAGTCAAACCTCTAATTTACTGGGCTTGGCAATACGATGCTTGGCAAAATCCCTATTCAATTATGCTCTGTTTTTTCTCCTAAATGTTTTGCAAAGACAATACAGAAAACCCTCGTTTTAACAACCCCTTTACAACCAGGCACGTGCCATGAGTAATTACTTAGGGTAAGCAGTCAGTCGGCTTTAAAAAAAAATCTTAAACCGCGCATGCGCAGATTGTTCTCTCCGTAAGCTGTCAGTTGACTTTTATAAAGTCTTCAAAAGCCAAATCTCTTAATAAAGTACCGTATTTCCCGGCAATGAAAATGCACCCCCATTTTGAGTTGCTAAATTTTGAAAGAAGGCTGGTGGGACATAGAATTTCTCACGCTCAAAAAAATAAAAATAAAGAAAGCAATTTGCCCAAGGCTTCCAAATCTCCTTCATTCTGAATTACTGAATGGGTGGAGGGTGATGGCAGGTGGAGAGATGGTGGGGAAAAACAGGAGCACACCATTACAAGTTGAATCAGTTGTGATCTTATTGAATGACAATACTTGTCAAGGGACCAGTTGGGGGGAAGAGTTCCTTTCACAGCATGTGGGGAATCTGGTCAGGGGTAAAGTTGCGGGGAGGGCAGGAGCATTGAGAAGGAGGGAGTCTGGGATCATGCCAGTAACTCACTCGCTTCGGGCACGGAGCCGCCGCATTGTGGTCGGAGAGGGAAGTAGCTCGGGTGGCTGCGAGCGGCTGCTGGGACTGGACAGCGGATGCCACCTCAGCGCCTTCTGCTGGCCCGCTCACCTCTGGCAGTGCTCTCTGTCTGAACATCTCTCACATGCCGCTCGCTGGCTTCGCTCATGTCAGCCGCTTCCCGCAAATCCTTAAATTCGGATAGCTGAGTAACCTCAATTGGTCCCTTGATCGCGCTGTTGGAATTTAAGGATTTGCGGGAAGCGGCTTACATGAGTGAGGCTGGCGAGCGGCAGGAGAGAGATTTTCAGACGGAGAGCACTGCCAGAGGTGAGCGCGGGCCGGCAGACGGCGCTGTCCGGTCCCGGCGGCCGCTCGCAGCCACCCGAGCTGTCCGGTTTCGGCGGCCGCTCGCAGCCACTCGAGCTACTTCTCCCCCTGGCCACAATGCGGTGGCTCCGTGCCCGAAGCGTCGCGGCAAGTGAGTTGCTGGCATGATCCCAGACCCCCTCCTCCCCTCCCCAGCGGCGCTGTCCTTTTACAGCCGCTTACCATCAGCTGCCAGCAATGAGGGATAGATTTGGCTATCCCTCAGTACAACAACATCAGTCTTGATGTTGCCGTACTGAGGGATAGCCAAGTCTATCTTTCTTGGCTAACAACCTTCCAACTTCGGCTTCCAAGACGCATGTAAATTTTCGTGCCTTATTTTTGGGTAAAAAATAGCGTCTTCATTGCTGGGAAATACGGTATTTAAAAACATATAGCACCAAGAAATCTACTTGCCACATCATTTGTACACGAACTCCATTCTTCTCTCTTGTTTCTTAAGATATTCTTAAGGTAATGGCAATCCATGTTTGAAAAACCCGCCAAGAAACTTGCGCTGCGCATGCGCAGTACTGCAAAGGCAGAATTTCAGCTGCCTTCAGTCCCCTGGAAATTGACGGCTTGAATGCATCGTCGATGGCATGTGGGCTGCACAGACCTTCCCGTGTTACGTGCCCTGCGAATGAAAGGCACGGAAAATTATACCTACCTAAGAGATCGATCTCTTAGGTAGGCATTATTCTCCCATGCCGTTACTATTTATATTTAATAATTACCATTTTATAATTTTAGTCAGGGTAGGCAGTGCCTACCTTGCCTACCCTGACGGCACGTGCCTGCTGCCGACACACCCCTGGCTTGCACCGTCTGCCCGGTTGTTTTGAACTCCGGCTTCTGACGCCACTCCCAGTTCTTAAGGTGCACCAATGAGCCCTTCTTCACCCATCGCACGGTCCAGTGACATGGCTGATGTTACGGCTCGTGTTGTCGCCCCTGGGGACAGCGCTTTCTTTGGGTCACCACCACCGATAAAATTAGCTTGGTCACCCTGGGTCTCCTTCCCCTACCCTCTCACCTGCTGCTGTTTGTTGCTGCCAGTCCACTCCATGCTCGACCATCTTTGCCTGCTTTTCCCGCCACTCTGTCCAGTTGGTCTCTTCCCTCTTCCCCCCCCCCTTCCACTTTTGCCGGAAAAACTGATAATCCAAAAAGACTCGGGAACCATGGGTGCCGGAAATTCGGTGTTCAACCTGTAAGACCATAGTTAAACAGCAACATGCATGTAACTTATTAAAAAGTGTGAAAGATGTAATTATGCATCTTCCTCATGTACAGTGTACCCCTGCATTACAGAAGAAATGGGTTCCTTGTAAACCATCTGTGGGGAGGTTACACGGAAAGAGTTTTTTTCACCCAAAGACTGGTTTATTCCCAAGACAAACTTCCCTTCATTGAATCACTTAAGTGGTCTCCTGTCAACACAACTCAACTTCTAACAATGGATTCAATACAGGGTAAAAAAGGGTTTGCATTGCAGGAAATCGCAATACAAATGGTTTACAAGGAATGTGTTCATTCCTTAATGCAGGGGTCTACATGAGGAACATGCATACACTCTACATGAGGAAGATGCATAATTGCAAATATTTTACTCTGGGAAAGGTATGAGCCGCTGCACAGCTTACAAAATAATAAGACCACATATTAACACTCAAACTATTTTCGTATGAAGACCCTCAAATCATAAGTTCAGAGCAGAATTAGATCATTTGGCCCATCTACCTATTCAATCATGGCTGATCTGTCTTTCCCTCTAAACCCCATTCTCCTGCCTGCTCCCCATAACCCTGACACCATTACATGAAGAATCTATCAATCTGTGCCTTAAAAATATCCATTGACTTGGCCTCCCAGAAATTCTTGTCATTGCTGTTCCACTGTCATTCCTGCTCGGGTCCCTTTCCAAAAACCTTTAGCCAGCCCCTCGTGCCTCTGTAGTCACCTTTGCTCAACAGGAATGTAAGCATCTGATTTCATCTTCCCCCTCTAAAATTTCAGGTTACATTTTATCATATTATGGTACTACCTACTTGTGGTTTCTTTACTTTAAGCTCCCTAATCAAATCCAGTTCATACACAATCCCAAGTCCAGAATTGCCTTGTCCCTGGTAGGCTCAACTGCAAGCTGCTCTCAGAAAGTATATTGTAAGCACTCTACACATTCCCTCTCTTGGGATCCAGTACCAATCTGATTTGCCCAGTCTACCTGCACAATAAAATCCCCCATGACAATCGTAACATAATTATCTTTAACTAAATTAGTTAATAAATTAATCTTTAAAGTATTCAATTAATCTTTAAATTAATAAAGGCAATTAATTAATTATATTTTAATTTTAATAAATTATCTTTGTTCTCGAGTTATTTGAATGGAGAAACTATCCTATTTCACAGCAGCAGGTATTTTTGTTTGTTTTCAGCAGATAATCTACAATATTGCTAGGTTTGAATCCAAACTTAAAAATAATAGTTATTGCTGAATAGTTATGGTCTGAAGAAGGGTCTCAACCGAAACATCACCCATTCCTTCTCTCCAGAGATGCTGCCTGACCTGCTGAGTTACTCCAGCATTTTGTGTCCTCCTTCGATTATAACCAGCATCTGTAGTTCTTTCCGACACAGTTATTGCCAATTTCTGCTTTCATCAAGATCCGTTATTACCTTTCATGACACACGACGTACAGAAAGTTAGGAGAGCATTGTAAATTGTAAATATATAAATAACCAACTTTAGAAAAAAATAACTGTTGACCACTGAGAACTGTTTTTCAGATTTCAGGAGGAATTGCGTCTTTGCAAAGGAGATGGAGAAATCAATCTGTACACAACTGAGAAAAAACGTAAACCATTACAACCAACACAGAAGGTACATACAAAAAGTGTGTTCGTTTGGCAGAGCTTTGCACGATGTTTAGTAATATTAGTCTCCTCTAATTTTAGGCCATCTTGTTTCTGTACCCATCAGACTTCACTTTGAGATACCTTAACTAATGAATGAACACAAACTCAACTTTCATTGCACCCTTGTGAATGTTGGCAGCATTTAAAATGTAACTAGACCGTGAGGACCCATTGGGCTCGCTCCCCCAACGCAATATTCCACCAAACTGCGCATGCGCGGCTGCCGCGTTCAAAATTGTGCCGTTGTCGGCTGAAATTAAGTTGAAGTTATTAAGTTGAAGAGAGGACCCGTGGAGGCGTTTGTAAAATAGAAAAAAAACGTACCTGTGGAGCCATTGTGTCCCCGTTGTGAGGCCAGGCATGTACAGGCGAAAGGGAAAAAAGATGGTGATCTGGAAAGGGCCCAACTGCGCAGGCGCGGCTGAGGGGTTCCCGTTGTGAAGTCAGAGAACACCGTTGTGAGGCGCAGGGGAACCCTCCCCCAACTACGCATGCGCAGATCGGGGCGCTGTTTTAAGTTACTTTAAGTTTTAACTACCAGTGGAGCCTTTGGGTCCCCGTTGTGAGGCCAGGCAAGTATACGCAGAAAATAAAATATGGGGATTTTTGTTAAATGAAATTTGAGGTCCCATTGCGACATAATTGACGGGCAGGGCAAGTGGAAAAGTGGTTTGAAAAGTGTTTTTTGTAAAATTTAAGATGTGAATAACTTGTAAAATATAACACCAATCTGAACGAAACTTGGTACTGCACATCACGGACAATGGTGAGTAAGGTGGGCCAAAAATTGTAGCGCTATCATGTACTGTCTTGGCTGCGTTTTCGGAACTCACACACACGCTCGCATATATATGGACAAACAAACAAGATGATAGTTTTAGTAATAATATATATATATATATATATATATTAAAAATGCTTCTTTATTAAAGAACCAAATGGCAATTCTTGCCACCAAATGAGACTGATTCAGATTAGTTTACTGTCATACACCATGTGCAATAAAATCCCTTAATCACATGAAGCTTATAGAGTAATTATAGAGTACCATAAGTATATATAGTAATGATAGAGCCATAGAGTGATACAGTTGTGAAACAGGCCCTCAGGCCCAACTTACCCACACCGGCCAACAATGTCCCAGCTACACTATGCCCACTTGCCTGCACTTGGCCCATATCCCTCCAAACTTGTCCTATCCATGTACCTGTCTAATTGATTTATAAATGATGGGATAGTCCCAGCCTCAACTACCTCCTCTGGCAGCTTGTTCCATACACCCACCACCCTTTGTGTGAAAAAGTGACCCCTCGGATTCCTATTAATTCTTCTTCCCCTGTCCTTGAACCTATGTCCTCTGGTTCTCCATTCCCCTACTCTGGGCAAGAGACTCTGTGCATCTACCTGATTTTAGTTTAGAGATACAGCATGGAAACAGGCACTTCGGCCCACCAGATCCACGCCGACCAGCAATCCCCGTACATTAACACTATCCTACATCCATTAGGGACAATTTATCAAGCCAATTAACCTACAAACCTGTACATCTTAAGTGTGGGAGGAAACCAAAGATCTCGGAGAAAACCTACGCATGTTACGGGGAGAACATAGAAACTCCGTACAGACAACACCCGTAGTCGGGATCGAACCCAGATCTCCAGCGCTGCTTTCGCTGTAATACAGCAACTCCACTGCTGTGCCACCGTGACCGCCCTCTGATCTATTCCTTTCATGATTTTGTACACCTCTATAAGATCTCCCCTCATCGTCCTGCGTTCCATGGAATAGAGACCCAGCCTCCTCAACCTTTAACCTATAGCTCACACCCTCTGGTCCTGGGAACATCCTTGTAAATCTTTTCTGAACCCATTCAAGCTTGACAATATCTTTCCTATAACATGGTGCCCAGAACTGAACACAATATTCTAAATGCAGTCTCACCAACGTCTTATACAACTGCAACATGACCTCCCAACTTCTATACTCAATACTGACTGATGAAGGCCAAAGTGCCAAAAGCCTTTATAACCACCTTATCTACCTGCGACTCGACCTTCAAGGAACCATGCACCTGTACTCCTAGATCCCTCTACTCTACATCACTACCCAGAGACTTACCATTTACTGTGGAGGTCCTGCCCTTGTTCGACAGAGGACTGGGAGAAATTTAGAGTCCAGCAGAGGAGGACAAAGGGCTTAATTAGGAAAGGGAAAATAGATTATGAAAGAAAACTGGCAGGGAACATTAAAAACTGACTGCAAAAGTTTTTATAGATATGTGAAGAGAAAGAGACTAGTTAAAACAAATGTAGGCCCCTTGCAGTCAGAAACAGGTGAATTGATCATGGGGAACAAGGACATGGCATGAATAACTACTTTGGTTCTGTCTTCACTAAGGAAGACATAAATAATCTGCCGGAAATAGCAGGGGACCGTGGATCAAATGAGATAGAGGAACTGAGTGAAATCCAGGTTAGCCGGGAAGTGGTGTTAGGTAAATTGAATGGATTAAAGGCCGATAAATCCCCAGGGCCAGATAGGCTGCATCCCAGAGTATTTAAGGAAGTAGCCCCAGAAATAGTGGATGCATTAGTGATAATTTTTCAAAACTCCTTAGATTCTGGAGTAGTTCCTGAGGATTGGAGGGTAGCTAATGTAACCCCCCTTTTTAAAAAGGGAGGGGGAGAGAAAACGGGGAATTACAGACCAGTTAGTCTAACATTGGTAGTGGGGAAACTGCTAGAGTCAGTTATTAAAGATGGGATAGCAGCACATTTGGAAAGTGGTGAAATCATTGGACAAAGTCAGCATGGATTTACGAAAGGTAAATCATGTCTGACGAATCTTATAGAATTTTTTGAGGATGTAACTAGTAGAGTGGATAAGGGAGAACCAGTGGATGTGTTATATCTGGACTTTCAGAAGGCTTTCGACAAGGTCGAAATAAGAGATTAGTTTACAAACTTAAAGCACACGGTATTGGGGATTCAGTATTGATGTGGATAGAGAACTGGCTGGCAAACAGGAAGCAAAGAGTAGGAGTAAACGTGTCCTTTTCAGAATGGCAGGCATTGACTAGTGGGGTACCGCAAGGCTCAGTGCTGGGACCCCAGCTATTTACAATATATATTAATGATTTGGACGAGGGAATTGAATGCAACATCTCCAAGTTTGCGGATGACATGAAGCTGGGGGGCAGTGTTAGCTGTGAGGAGGTTGCTAGGAGGCTGCAAGGTGACTTGGATAGGCTGGGTGAGTGGGCAAATGCATGGCAGATGCAGTATAATGTGGATAAATGTGAGGTTATCCACTTTGGTGGCAAAAACAGGAAAGTAGACTATTAGTGGCCGATTAGAAAAAGGGGAGATACAACGAGACCTGGGTGTCATGGTACACCAGTCATTGAAAGTAGGCATGCAGGTGCAGCAGGCAGTGAAGAAAGCGAATGGCATGTTAGCATTCATAGCAAAAGGATTTGAGTATAGGAGCAGGGAAGTTCTACTGCAGTTGTACAGGGTCTTGGTGAGACCACACCTGGAGTATTGCGTACAGTTTTGGTCTCCAAATCTGAGGAAAGACATTTTTGCCATAGAGGGAGTACAGAGAAGGTTCACCAGATTGATTCCTGGGATGTCACGACTTTCATATGAAGAAAGACTGGATATACTCGGCTTGTACTCGCTAGAATTTAGAAGATTGAGGGGGGATCTTATAGAAACTTACAAAATTCTTAAGGGGTTGGACAGGCTAGATGCAGGAAGATTGTTCCCGATGTTGGGGAAGTCCAGGACAAGGGGTCACAGTTTAAGGATTAAGGGGAAATCCTTTAGGACCGAGATGAGAAAAACATTTTTCACACAGAGAGTGGTGAATCTCTGGAACTCTCTGCCACAGAAGGTAGTCGAGGCCAGTTCATTGGCTATATTTAAGAGGGAGTTAGATGTGGCCCTTGTGGCTAAAGCGATCAGGGGGTATGGAGAGAAGGCAGGTACAGGATACTGAGTTGGATGATCAGCCATGATCATATTGATCTCGAAGGGCCGAATGGCCTACTCCTGCACCTATTTTCTATGTTTCTATGACATCCCAAAATGCAACACCTCACACTTCTCTATATTAAATTCCATCAACCATTCCACCGCCCACCTGGCCAATCGATCTAGATCCAGCTGCAATCTTTCACAACCATTTTCACTATCTGCAAAACCACCCACTTTTGTATCATCAAACTTGCTAATCTTGCCCTGTATGTTCTCATCCAAATCATTGATATAAATGACAAACAGTAACGGGCCCACACTACAGGAAGAATGCAGTTGCAATAAAGAAAGTGCAGAGAGATTCATCAGGATGTTGCTTGATATGGTGTTATCAGGAGCGATTGGATAGGGATGACCTTGTAGTGGTTTATAAAACGATGAGGGGCGGGCTAGGTTAGATGCTAAGAATTATTTTCCCAGCACGGTGGAGAAATTCAAATCGGATCTAATGTGCGATTTTTGCTCAGTGGTGAATATCCATAATGATCTGACAGGAAGTGTGCAGGCAGTTATAATTACAGCATTCGAAAAACATATAGACAGGTACTTGGATGGGAAATGTGTAGGAGGGAACTGCAGATGCTGGTTTACACTGAAGATAGATACAAAATGCTGGAGTAACTTGGTGGGACAGGCGTCATCTCTGGAGAGGAGTAATGGGTGATGTTTCGGGTCTTCTTCAGACTCTGAGCCAGGGGAGTGGGAATCTAGAGATTTGGATGGGTAAGGTGGGAGAATGACAGATCAAAGTAGTTGATGATAAGGGATGTTAGCTGAGTGGAAGGTGACACGAGATGCAATCAATAATATTTAATCAGGAGGACAGTAGAATTAGTCGGAGAACTAGGATGGTCGAGGGATGGAGAGAGGGAAAGCAAGGGTTACTTGAAGTTGGAGAAATCAATATTCATACTGCTGGGTTGAAATACGAGGTGCTGTTTATCCAATTTGCATTGTGCCTCACTCTGACAGTGAAGGAGGCTCTGGACAGAAAGGTCAGTGTGAGAATGGGAAGGGGAGTTGGTGTTTAACAACCGGGAAATCACGTAGGCCTAGGGGACTGAGTGGAGGTGTTCAGCGAAATGAATGCCGAGCCTGCGCTTAGTCTTGTCGATATATAGGAAAGTTGGTTAAAGTAGATGAGGTTGGAGCAAGTGCAAGTTAACCTCTGCCTCACCTGCAAGGACTGTCGGGATCCTTAGAGTCGAGGGAGGAGATATAGGGATAGGTGTCGCATCTCCTGCGGTTGCAGGGTAAAGTACCTGGGATGGGGTTGATTTGATTGGGAAGGGAAAGACAAGTGTCTGTTAAAGGCTGTAATAGAATGCCTCATCTACCTTCTCTGTCAACTTGTTCCATATGCCCACTACCCTCTAAGTGAAAAAGTTGCCCATAAAGTTTGTATTAGATCTTGTCCCTCTCACCTCAACCCTGTGTCCTCTGGTTTTTGATTTCCCTATCCTGGGTAAAAGACATTTACCCTATCTTTTCCCCTCACGATTTTATACACCTCTATAAGATCACCCCTTGGCCTTCTATGCTCCAAGGAATAATCATGCAGAAAAAGTACTCAAATTGGTGCAATAACTTGCTTTCCAGTGAGTCCCAGAGTAATTGCATCATCTCATCAGTCGTGTGCAGATAAATCTCAAATGCAAAAGATGGTAATAGCTATAGACTGGTATTCATGAATAAAGAAGTTATTGGCAATCTCAAGCAACTGCATTACACTTTAGTATTTTTGAACAAAAATCTCCTTGGCTATGGTAGGTACCAAAGTGCATTAAGTTAATTTGTGGGAAGTAGGTAACACTGCCAATGCAAATTTGATTGTTATATTTCTCACAGAATTGTACAGGACAAGAACAGGCCCATCGGCCCACGATATCTGTGCTGAACATGATGCCAAGACATGCGCGAAATCCATAACACTCCATTGTGGCGTATCACACTACTGTATCTGCTTCAACCACTAACCCTGTCAGCACGTTCCAGGCACTCACTGTGTGCCTAAAAAAAAAATTAAAATTGCCCCTCACCTTAAAGCTATACCCTCCAGTATTTTATATTTCCATCTTGGGTAAAAGGTTCCGACAGTCTACCCAATCTGTGCTCTCATAATTTTATATTCTTCCATCAGTTCTCCCTGCAATCTCCAGCGTTCCAGATAAACAATGCAAGTCCTTCCAACCTTTCCCTGTACCTAATTCCCTCTAATCCTGGATCCAAAACGTCATCTATCAATGTTCTCCAGGGATGTTGCTGAGCTACTCCAGCATTTTGTCTTTCCTTCATAAACAAACATCTGCAGTTCCTTTTTTCTACATTAAAACGTATGGAATTGTAATCACTATCCCCAAAATGCTCTTCCTCAAACACCAGTCACTTGGTCTGGCTTGCTTCCCAACGCAAGGTTAAGTGTGTTCGTTTCTCAGGTTAGTCTGTCCACCTACTGTTTCAAGATACCCTTTTAGATACTCCTCAAAAATACTGCCTCGTCTACGAGCGGCACGGTGGCGCAGCAGTAGAGTTGCTGTCTTACAGCACTTGCTGTGCCGAGACCCGTGTTCGATCCAGACTACAGGTGCTGTCTGTACGGAGTTTGTACATTCTCCCCGTGACCACGTGGGTTTTCTCCGAGATCTTCGGTTTCCTCCCACACGCCTAAGACGTACAGGTTTGTAGGTTATTTGGATTAGTATAATTAGAAATTGTCCCTAGTGTTCTAGGTACTGCTACTGTGCGGAGATCGCTGGTTGGTGCCGACTCAGTGGACCGAAGGACCCATTTCTGTGCTGTATCTCTAAACTATTCCTTTGGCGCTGAGCAATTTCCAGTCAATATTGGGGAAGTTAAAGTCACCCACAGACGAGCTGTTCTTTGGTATCTTTTGGAAATGTGTCTACATACAGCACAGTGGTGCAGTGGTAGAATTGCTGCCTTAGAGACCTGAGTTCGATCCTGACTACAGTGCTGTCTGTACGAAGTTTGCACGTTCTCCCCGTGACCTGCGTGGGTTTTCTCCAGGTGTTCCGGTTTCTTCCCACGTTCCAAAGACATACAGGTTTGTAGGTTAATTGGCTTCGGTAAAAATTGTTCCTAATAGTATTAGGGTACGGGGATAGACTCTGTGTGCCAAAGGGCCTGTTTCCATGTATCTCTAAACTAAACTAAATTTCTGTTCCTCTATCTCCTGCTTGCTTGCTATTGTGGGGGAATTTACAGGTTCATCACTGATTTTCTGGCACCCTTGGTTCCAGTGCTGTTTTGTTGGACCAACATTTGTCACATAATCATCGTACAATAATGCACCTCTGACCCTATTAATTATACCCCTCCTGTGTCCTGGGAGTACCGTGGACTGCTAGAAACTTAAATAAAATAAATATTCAATGTAAGTTAATTTTATAGCGAAACTTGCATTTCTTGCACGGGTAGCCCGGGCGCGAGTCAACGAGTTGCCCTGGGAAGTCCAGATGAGGGTCAGATTTCAGCTGCCCATGGAGCCAAGGAACCACTTTCACAGCAGGACTACTGGACTGACCCGGGTGGGCGCTCCTGGCACCTGACGTGGGCCTCCAAGGGGAGTCCAACAGTACCATAACGGTACACCTAGACTGCCAGAGGACCAAGATACCGGCTCGCAAAGTTGGCCTCAGAATTCGGCTTTGGGGATGGATCTGCCGGGCCACCAGCTGCCGGAAAATCGGTGGTTGACCTGTAGAACAATCCCATTAGTGCTTGCACCTTCTTTCTAAGTTCCATCCATGTTATCTCAGGATGAACCTTCCAGTATGTTCCCTGAGATACTGGTCCCGCGGCAGTTCAGATGTAACCTGTCACTCTTGTACAGTTTATCTCTTCCCCAGAAGCTGTTCCAATGGTCTAGATATTGGAATCCGTGCCCCCTTCACCGGTCCATGAGCCATGTAGTCATCTTTTCTATTTGCTTATTTCTGCCCTCATTAGCACGTGGCACCTGGAGTAATCTGGCTCGGGGTCTTGCTTTTAAATCTTCTGCCTAACTCCCTATATTTACTTAGCAGGACCTCATCCATTTTGCTACCTATGGCATTGTTCCAACGTGTATAGCAACTTCTAGCTGTTCGCCCTCCCCTTGCGAATGTTGTGTTAACATTTGGAGACATCCTCTACCCTGGCACCAGGGAGGCAACACATCTTCCTCGAGTCACATTTGCTGCCACAGAAACTTCTGTCTCTTCCGCAAATAGCAAGTCTCCCATCACGATGGCCCTGTCTGATTTTTCTCTTTCTGGTTCTGGCTGAGAGCCAAGCCTTACACTGCAGACCAGACTGCTGCTGCAGATGCTCTCCCCCGACTGGTCCTTCCCCACAACAGCATTCAAAGGAGCATACCTGTTGTAGAGGGAAATGGCCCAAGGAGATTCCTACCCTCTCTGCCTACTCTCTTTCCTGATCAAATTTTGAATCCAATTTGCAGACTTTCTGTGGCCCTGAGCGGTTTTGAACCAATGTCCATGTGACATCTTGTCAAAGCCTTCTTGTAGTCATGGAGTCATAAAGCATGGAAATAGGCCCTTCAGCCAACTTGTCCATGCCAGCCAAGATGTCCCGTCTACGCTAGTCCCACCAGCTTGTACTTGGTCCATATCCCTCTAAATCTTTCCTGTCCATGTACGTGTCCAAATGTATTTTAAATGTTGTGATAGTACCTGCTTCAACTGCCTCCTCTGGCAGCTCATTCCATGTGGACCATGGAGATTATATTAACCTCATCAATTAGCAATGTTACAAAATTTTGAGGTTTTAAAAATGAAGTCTGCAATTTATCCCATCAGATAAAGCATAAAAAGAAGTTTAATTTGACACCTAATTCACTTTCATATCTTCAGTATTAAAAAAGTTATGGCCATTTTCATACTCGGAAATTAGCATCTTGTTCCCTATTGCTTTTCCATTGACTTAACTCAAAAGCTGTGATCAAGGACAGTCAAAAGCCCATAACTTTCTTAAAAATTAAGAGAACTGAAAGATATTTTCAGTTATTATAGATTGAAGAATTCTGAAACAAATATGAAACAATCTTACTTGGATGACCTGAAATTAAAGCATAAAGTTAGTTAGTTACCTACTTGTAGCTAATTACAAAATTCAATTACTAGCTCTAAACATCTATCCATTTCTTAAGAAAAGGTTAACATTTTAAAATAGCCTAAGTGTCCAAATAACATCCACACAAGAATTCACAATATAACATGATTTTTAAATCTCATTGTCATGAATTTATAGGCCAAATGGAAGGAATTTAGTGTTTAATTCCCGTAAATTAATGGCCATTTTAATCATCTTGCGAGTGGGTTTTTGTGGAATGCGATCGTTTGGAACGTTGCGGTTGCAGTGAATTTAAACCCCATATCGGCAGGAAAAATACTGCCGGTGCGTATATTTACATAATCACATTTTCGCAACGTGAAATTCTGATTAAAGGCATCCTAAGAAGCAAGTTTATATGTAAAAACTAGACTAAGTGGGACCCGTTGGGTCCCATGTTCACACGGGAGGGCTGGTCCCCCGACGCAATATTCCACCTCTCCACCAATTCCAATATTGGTGGCCGGGGGGGGGGGGGGCTTTCTGGAGCGCTTGTATGGGTGTTGTTGGCTGCAGGGACTACTGGTCCCCAGAGGGCTAGTATGGACATTGTGGGCCAAATGGATTCTTGGGGTGGCAGCTCAGTCCCTCAAGCCTGATGTGCTGGCAGCCACTCACGGCTGGTGGGCTGGCAGTTGACTCACGGCTGTTCCTTGAAATTCCATTTCAAGCAGAGTGCAAGGCCACCAAATTCAAATCCATTTTCCTACCATTTCAAGCAGGGTGCAAGGCCACAAAATTCAAGTGCAGTTTCATACCACTTCAAGCAGGGTGCAAGGCCACCAAATTCAGGTTCAGTTTCCTACCACTTCAAGCAGGGTGCAAGGCCACCGAATTCAAGTGGAGTTTCCAACCACTTCAAGCAGGGTGCAAGGCCACCAAATTCAAGTGCAGTTTCATACCACTTCAAGCAGGGTGCAAGGCCACCAAATTCAAGTGCAGTGTCATACCATTTCAAGGAGGATACAAGGCCACCAAATTCAAATGCAGTTTCATACCATTTCATGCAGGGTGCAACGACACCACATTCAAATGCAGTTTCATACCATTTCAAGCAGGGTGAAACCACCATAAAACCACACAAAACACCACACTCACAGCTCAGTAGACATGCAGAGACTGAGCCACACCCACACTTCCGGGTTTTATAATCCCTCCCCCTCCCACCGGAAAAGGTGTGGCCTTCATGGCGTGATTGACAGGAGAGAGATTCTCAACATTTTTTAAACACTAATAACACTTATTTTTCATTGATGGGAAGAATCCTCTGCACCTTATGAGCGGAGGGGGACTGAGTAAGATGGCCAAAAATCACAGCCGTAAGTGGTAGCGTTTTATCTGAAATCAATATAGTGCAAACAGGAAGTTGTCAAGTTTAGACCATCAACCATTTGCAGTGCCTTTTCACTTCAACCCAAAACCCCCAAACAACCATCTGCGGTGCCTTTTCACTTCAACCGAAAACCCCCAAACAACCATCTGCGGTGCCTTTTCACTTCAACCCAAAACCCCCAAACAACCATCTGCGGTGCCTTTTCCCTTCAACCCAAAACCCCCCAAACAACCCTTTGCGGTGCCTTTTCACGTCAACCCAAAATCCCCCAAAATAACCATTTGCGGTGCCTTTTCACTTCAACCCAAACCCCCCAAAGAACCATTTGCAATGCCTTTTCACTTCAACCCAAACCCCCCAAACAACCATTTATTTGTAGTGCCTTTTCACTTCAACCCAAAACACCCCAAACAACCATTTGCAGTGCCTTTTCACTTCAACCCAAAACACCCCAAACAACCATTTGCAGTGCCTTTTCACTTCAACCCAAAACACCCCAAACAAGCATTTGCAGTGCCTTTTCACTTCAACCCAAAACACCCCCAAACAACCATTTGCAGTGCCTTTTTACTTCAACCCAAAAGACCCCCAAACAACCATTTGCAGTGCCTTTTCACTTAAACCCAAAACCCCCAAACAACCATCTGCAGTGCCTTTTCCCTTCAACCCAAAACCCCCCAAGCAACCATTTGCAGTGCCTTTTCACGCCAACCCAAAACACCCTAAACAACCATTTGCAGTGCCTTTTCACTTCAACCCAAAACACCCCAAACAACCATTTGCAGTGCCTTTTTACTTCAACCCAACCATATTTTCAATTTGAAACCACATTAAGGGCACTCACAGTTGAGTAGACACGTGTTCAGTGTTATTCAGAGCTCAGAGAGACCCTCTCACTTCCTCCATCTTGCAGAGACTGAGTGAGGCACACCACATCCGGGTTTTATAGTCTCTCCCCCTCCCACCAGCAGGGGCAGCAGAGAGTATGGCAAAAAAAGTTAAAACATTAATATCTCTCTGATTTTTCATCGATGGGAAAAATCCTCTGGTCCAGTCCTGCGGAGGGGGGCTCTGAGCGAGTTGGCCAAAAATGACGGCCGTAAGTGGCGGCGTTCTCTCGGAAATCACATCGCAGTGAGTCAAAAGCGGTCAAGATCTTTTAGTAATATAGGAAACGGCTTTCCTTTACCTGTCCCGTACGTGAAATCCATCCCGTTGTCGGTGTTCACGGCTTTAGAAGATGATTTTAATTTTACTCCTGCTATTAAATTATCCAGCGCAAATTTTAATAAACTTGATATAACGGCAGTCGGAGCGATTTTTCATCAGCAACTAAACAGCCAGACAAAAATCGAATTCATCAGGCTGGAGAAAAACCACATTTTAAACCCGCCCCCCTCTCAAAGGCGCCAAAGTCGCGCATACGGCCAGTGACAGAACTGCAGCGCCGCTGAAGGTAAGTTTTGTAACATACCTACATCAATGCACTCTTCAAACAGAATCTCCCCTAACAAAGCTATACTGACGATCTTGAATAATCGCTATCTTTCCAAATGGAGGTTTATACAGTTCCTCTGAATTTTTCCAGTAATTCCCTAATCTTTGCGTGAAATTTGCAGACTTGTACTTAAGTGACTTATCCCAGTTGTCCATCTTCAATAAAGTACCTAATTCCCTGCTGCCTAGTTATCTTGCATCTCAACTGTGATGGTGTAGATTTAACCATCTCTTTCAGGGCCTCAACCTCCTTTGTTGCCTCCCATTGCAGGCTGATATTCATCTATGGATGTCTTATGGAGTTTAAGTTTGCTATGGCTTCTTGAACCTCCTTTTTAATGATAATGTTCCAGAATGTCACTATCCCCTTCTCTGATTTCTCCAACTACAATGTCCCTCTCCTCAGTGAATATGTGTTCTGAGTGCTTGTGTACATTGCCCCTTTATTCCCAGATCGGTTCTATTCCTTCCCTGATTACCCTCAAGTCTGTCGTTGACATACAGAAAATTCCAAAGCATTTTATAATCTTGCCTGCCAATGATATTTCATGCCTTGAACTCCAACTGTGCAAGATTGTTGGAGATTGATGTTCTTGGACCTGCTCTCAACTAGGAATTGGGGTTGCCATGAAGTACTCATTTGCTTTTATGCTCTTAATATTTATATTGAAAGCTGAGAAACTATTTGGTCACTGGGGTTTGATGGAATTTGATTCTGAGCAATTACTAACACCATATCAACACTGATTGATAATACATCTATTGATGCTCCTGAACACATCATCAGTGATGTAACCTGGGGTCATTGGGTGTTTTGGGTCTTTCAACATCAGCCACACTCACCCAGGCAACCCAGCCGTGATTGATCAGACCACGACTTGTGTTCAGGTGGCATTTGCTCCTCCCCATGGACCTCCTCTCCAGATCCAGACCCATCTCGAGGCCTTCTCCGCTGCCTCTGTGGTGTTCTTGATGGCACTTCTCCTCTCCATTCCGTTGATGCCCAGCGCACTCAAGACTTTGTAGAACGATTGCCCTGCAAAACCTCTGCAGCCAACCTTGGTGGGCATGCACCCTGCCTTGCAGCCCTGCTTACGGCAGTCTATGACCAGCTCTTCATACTTGGTCATCTTCCTCTCGTGGGCCTCCTCCAGACGGTCCTCCCACGGCACTGTCAGTTCCAACAAGACTATGTTTTTGGTCGCCTCTGAGACGAGGAGGATGATTGGCCTCAGGGTGGTCGTGGCAATGTGCTGTGGGAACTTCAGCTGTTTCACTAGGTCTACAGAAAGCAGCCAGTCCTGCGCAGTCGCTAGGATTCCTGACTGATTCCTGGCTGCTGTGGTTCTTGGCAGCTGCACTCCGACCTTCACGAAGGTGATCATCTGGGTGGTGTGCCGTGCTCGTCTGCAGTTGCTCATTCCCATGCTGATGGCTTCTGCAATGGGTTTAAGAACCTGGTCGTGACGCCAGGTGTACCGGCCCTGCCCAAGAGCCTTTGGGCAGCAGCTCAGGATGTGTTCCAACATCCCCTTTCCTGAGCATTGGGGACAATCCGGAGATTCTGCTTTGCCCCAGATGAAGAGGTTTGATGGGCTGGGCAGGACATTGTATACTGCCTGGACCAGGAACTTGATGCGCTGTGGTTCAGCCTGCCAGAGCTCAGTCCATGTGACTTTTCGGTCCATGGCCTGCTCCCACCTTGTCCAGGCCCCCTGCTGCCTCAAGCCAACTGCTCTGGTAGACCTCTCCTCCACCCCTGCCCTCACTTCCTCCTGGACCAGCCTGCGCATCTCCTTCCCCTTGGCCTTGTCAAACTGGGGAGTTGGGAGGATTCTCAGACCAGCTCTTCCCCGAGTCACTGCTCCCACCAGGAATCTGGCATATCCGAGACTCCGCTTGCAGCACGGCTTTGCCGGCTCTCCACTTCCTCCCAGTTTTCCACCCCTGCCTGAGCCACCTTGTACCTTGCTGGTGTCCCTGTACAGCATCACCTCTCTGGCCCAAGTCACCTTAAACTCCTCCTCCAGGGACTTCAGGGGCAGCTGGAGCTTGGTGTTATTTCCGTAAAGGGCGATGCTGTTAAGGCTCCTGGGCAGTCCCAGCCACCTCCTGAGAAAGCTGCTGAATTTCCTCTCCAATCTCTCTATGATGAATTTTGGGACTTCGTAGACAAGCAGTGGCCAGAGTATCCTTGGTAGGATATCATGCTGGTAAATCCATGCCTTGAACTTGCCGGGAAGCCCCGACCTGTCCACTGCTCTCAACCACCTCTCAAGCTCCTGACAGGTTGCCTGGACTGATGCTGTATCCTTCAGGCTGCTGTTAAACACCTTGCCAAGACTCTTCACTGGCCTTTCGGAGACAGTTGGGATTGGTCTCCCTTCGATGACAAAACCATTTGGTCAATGGAGTTTGATGGGATGTGATTCTGAGCAATTACTAACACCATATCAACACTTAATATCTTTAAAAAAAATCTTGGTAAACTTGGTAAATATGTTGTGAATCTTGTGTTCACTTCATCTATTATCCTTGATTCATTCACTACAGTTATTTGATATTCCTGGAATTTGCAGAGCATTGAGTCTGAAGAAGGGTCTCGACCCGAAACGTTGCCTATTTCCTTCGCTCCATAGATGCTGCCTCACCCGCTGAGTTTCTCCAGCATTTTTGTCTACCATTGATTCTGCAGATATCAGTATTTTGCAATAATACCACTCAGTGACTTAATTCCTGTAAAATTCCTGTAATTATAATAGGAAAATATTTTTCGGAAGTGTAGTTGGGTAGTGGGAATTTGTATCGTCCATTGAAACAATGTAATGTATACCTTCCTCTTTAATGTTGCAGAGCGATGGTCAGGATTATTTTCCACATTCAGGGAGGCGAATTCAACGGCGAAATCAACATTTTTATCAAACACGTTCAACTGTGGAACGTCGTACTCGCAGTATTCATCGCGTGGAAGAACCAAATAATTCTTCGGAGGTTAGTAATATTGAACTCCAATTGGACTATTATGAATCCTGTGGTAAATATTTAAAGAATCTATAAACCTTACAGCCAGAGGAAAACTGCATAGCTCTTTATGCTAGTGCCAGTTTTCTGAAAGAGCTATCTAATTAGTCCCATAATGATGCATTTTCCTCAACGCCTAGCAAAATCAATTGTCACATTTATAAGAATTACGAATAGAAGATGGCACTTCCAGCCAATTCGCGCATTGATCAAGATCTTCCAAAGACCACTTGTCTGCACTGCATCCAGAAATTGCTAGATCTCTGTTTAAAGAACTCATTGACCAAGCTTACACATGTTGTACCTCTGTTGGCGTGGGATTTGGTTCTGAGCAGTTGCTAAGGATATAAATTTCTAAATGAGTTTTTAAAAAGATCTTGATAAACTAAATGTCCTGTGAATCTTGTCATCTCTTCTGTTAAACTTTTATTCTTGATCCATTTACTACGGGCATGCTTTTGATTTTCCTGGAATTTGAACAGCATCAAAACCCGAACAGTAATAGTACTCGGTGACTAAAAAGAGAACAATAATAATAACTGGAAAATAATTTTCCATTATGATTTTGGACAGTTGGGATAGGTATAGAAATAATGTTGTAAAGATGTTGTACAATGGCTCATTGTTGGCAATGAAGGAAGATGACAACGAAGTATACAAACAGTAAAATTAAACCAGAGGGCAGTGAAACTAGTCGGAGAACTAGTGGGGGAGGGTAGAGAGAGAGAGAGAGAGAGAGAGAGAGAGAGGGAAAGCAAGGGTTATTTGAATTTAGAGAAATCATTATTCATACTGCAGGGTTGTAAGCTGCCCAAGCAAAATATGCGGTGCTGTTCCTCCAATTTGCGTTTGGCTTCACTCTGACAATGGAGGAGTCCCAGGACAGAAAGGTTGGTGTGGGAATGGGAGGGGGAGTTAAGGTATTTCGCAACCAGGTGATCGCATAGGCATAGGCACAGGCAGACTGAGCGAATGTGTTCCACGAAACGATCACCCAGTCTGCGCTTGGTATCACCGATATGTAGACCACACCTACAGCAGCGGATGCAGTAGATAAGGTTGGAGGAGGTGCAAGTGAACCTCTGCCTCATTTGAATGAACAGTCGGGATTCATGGATGGAGTTGAGGGAGGTGGTTTCGGGACAGGTGTTGAGTTGTGCAGCACAGAACTGGGCCCTTTGGCCCACCATGTCCTTGATGACCATTTTGACCAACTACAGTAATTGCACCAGCAACCACTTTGTTAAATAAAATGCTTTCTGCTCAGCTCCCCTTTAAAACTTTATACTCTCAGCTTAAAACTATGCTCTCTTGTTTTTCTCTCATATACTACCTTTCAAGTCATCCCTTGGCCTCCACTCCAAGAAAACAAGCCTACTCTATCCATTCTTTCCCCATAACTAATCTTCCAAATCAGTTAACATCCTGATAAATATGTATTCTATCCAGTACAATCACAGTCTTCCTATTTAGTAGCAACCAGAAATACACACAATGCTGCTAGTGTGGTCGAACCAGTGTTTTGTAAAGTTGCAACATAATGTGCCAATGTTTACAAATCTATGCCCCACCTATGCAAGCGAGCATGCCATATGTGTTCTTCATCACTCAGTCGATCTGTATTTGCCATTTTCAGGGAATTATTGACTTGTCTGTGGCCATTATCTAATTAACATTTGTTTTCATCACCCCATTATTAAGAAAATAACTTGTAACTTGAAAGCAACCATTTTGGAAATTTGTAATACTGTCACTCAAATTCCATAGAAGAGTAATGCAATATCGAGTGAGATGACAGATAGCAAATACTCCTTATTAATACTACACTTCTGGTATTAAGCAGGAAATGGAGACAATTGATGGAAGTGATGGATCATCTGAAGAGGTTGAAGAAGAGTGGCAGAGTGAAAGCACTTCCAGGTTGGCAGCCTTAATACAGTTTTCTTGACCATTAGTGGCCTCCCAATCTTCAAAAATGAATTATTCTTGGGAGTTCAGTGGGTACTAATCCTCTTGTGCTTAATTCACGTGATTAATGTTTACCTTATTTGTGTCATGGATATTGGTAGCAAGGCAGCCATTTAAGGCCTTTTCCAAACTCCTCAATCCTAAGGGGTTTGTAAGTAGTGCATGGAGGTTTCAGCAAAGTTTTGTGGCGGGAAAAACGGTTCCAAGTATGTGAACAAGAGACTGGAGGATATATTTCACGAGAAAAGTAGCTTGCAGGCGCTGGCATTCGTTTGCTTCATTTTCCTTCAAGCTGACACGTTTTTGAGATGTGTAAGAAACCTGGTACGATGCTGCAGTGCATTTTGTCAATGATTTGCACTGCAACCTTGGTGGTGGATGATGTGGAAGTCGTGAATCAGGTTGATTTGCTGTGGAATACACTGTGCTGCTTGTGTTTTATTAGAGCTGCACTTTTCCAGACAAGTGGGGTTTATTCAATCAGACTCTTGACTTGCTCTGTGTAATTGGTTAGGGTGTCAGGACGTAAATCTTACTGTACTTATGTGCATTTTTTCCATTGAGTATTGTGACCATTTGTGAAGGATGTCACAGCTGAGTTCAGTCTACTTTATCTTTTAATGTTCAATGCATTAATCATAGCTTATATATTGCTAATTTTGCCGTTGTCCCAAATTTAATGTTTGAAATGAAACAACAGTTGAAGTTAACTATCATGGGTTCAGTTGAGGTGGGTGGTGGGCAATAATGGAGATCATTGTGGGACGGGGTACTTAATGGGTGATTGGAACCTTCTGGTCACCCGTAGGAACTGAATTGAGACCTTCTGCAAAACAGCCACCCAATTTTTGTTTGGTTTCTCCACTGCAGAAGATCGGGGTTGAAGTCAAGATTGTCAGATACATTTTCCCTGTTTGTATTAAAACTGTCCAACTATCACCATGCACCTGGAGCTTTGACTCTCTCTTTGTGATCTGCCTGATGCCATTGGTATTTGCAGCATTCTCTATTGTTTCAGATTTCTAGCGACTAGTGTTCTGCACAATTCCTTCATGTTATTTTGTTTCTTTTGCCTCATTCATATATTAACTAGATGGCACTGAAAATGGTAATGCTATCTGCTCAAACTTGGTTTTCACCCAATCACAGGCATTTCCTTCATCAAACCACCGTGTTGGAGGGACTCAGCGGATCAGGCAGTATTAGGGGAGGGAATAGACAGGCGACCTTTCTTCAGAGTTTTCAGTTTGAAGTGTCCCGATATGAAACATCACCTGTACATTCCCTCCCCAGATGCTGCCTGACCCCCAGTGCTTTGTTTTGATCAAGATCTGCAGTTCTGGAGTCTCTACATGCATTTCTTCAGTTTTCTCCACTCTTCTCCCTGCAATTTAAAATGAAAAAAATGGGAGAACTCGGCAATAGAGCTGAATCTGTGGGGGAAGCGAGGAATTGATGACGTTTCGAGTTGAGCGCCTGCACTAGGACTGAGAGTGGGGCGGGAAGGTGACCAGTATTTAGAGGAGGGGAGAAGTTGAGACATGGGCTGGTAGATGTTAACTGGATTCAGCAGTGATGAAAGATGATGGGTGGAAGGAGCCAGCTGGGGGAGTGATGGAATCATGAGACAGACATAGTGACGGGCAAAGAAAGTAAAAACAAGGAGTAATAGATTCAGGTGGAGGGCGGGGAGGATGAACATGGAGACGGCTGCTAGAAGATGATGAGCAGGAACACAAAGGCTATCATTGTTGGAAGATAATAATGGGACCCATGAGGTAGTTCAGATGGGGGAGGGAATCTGGTCGGTGAAATGTATGGGAAGGGGGTGGAAAATGAAAATGGGTGATGCAGGTTAATTGATGTCTGTAAATTGCTCCTGCTCTTTGTGTAGAGAGTGGGAAAGTGGGATAACATAGAACTTGTTTGAACGGGAGATTGATGGTTGTCATGAACTCGGTGGGCGAAAGCACCTATTTCCATGCTGTATCTCTAAACTAAACCAAACTAAAAGTCTTTGATGCAAGTAGGAAACATTATTTGAAAATCACAAATTGATTATTGAGGCGTCTACATTGGAAAAACCACATAGCTTGGATGACTGATTGCAGAACACTCAAGTCCTCAATTGTACCCTGAGCTTTCATTTGACTCAGTTTTTCTCACACCATTTTTTCCTTCCAGCAGTTTGTTTTTTGTTTCAAATTTTCAGATTAAGTTAATTTTAGTTTTCCATAATTTGTTAATGAACCAAATTGTAAAATTGAGTTTAAAATCTTATTGTGCTTTTCCCAACATTCTAAATTTAGCGATTCTTCAAGTGAGTATTCAGATTGGACAGCAGATGCAGGCATTAACTTGCAGCCTCCCAAGCGACTGGTGAGACGAAAAGTAAGGCACAACAGGAGCAGCTCTGACGATGAAAAGATGGGTGAAAGATTGGCTGTAAAACGTAAAAAATCCAAACAGTCCAAGCAAAAGGTACATTTTCTAGAGATTTTTACCTGACTTGTTCGGAAGGATTTTTGTATAGATCTTACATTGCTGATGCAAAGTGAAATAACTCCTGTGATCCAATGTGCATTTGAGTGTCGCTTAACCCACCTGCAGATTATATTGGGTTGAAATCAAAATTGTTAATAGCAAGATCCAGATATAGCATTCAGATTTACCAACTGAATAGTTTGTATTCATAATATCTGACAGAATCATAGCTGAATATCTTCAAGATGTTGCAAAGAATTCATACTTTGCTTAAGGTGTTATTTTTGATTTTGTAACTCAACAGTACATTTTCAGTATATATCTTCCCTGTCGTTCAGGGTTACTGTGACCCCAGATCTTTATATGTAAATATTTATTCCATTGTGATGCAATGAAAGCGAGTAAATACTGTATGTCATTGGAAATCTATCAATTAACTTGCTTGAAATATAAAAGTTTAAATGTCAAACAAGTCATAAATCCCTTGTCCCATTAGACTACATCTACTATAAATAAAAGAGAGCAGTAAAATAGTAATTTTAATAAGAACTCTTTGGAATAAATTGTGTTTAACTAAATAAAATTACAATTAAAACACAAAATACTTGTGCTATAACCAAGATAAGAACTCAACTAAGAAAACCAAGCCCAAAACCAAAGTATTATCTAACGAAATACACCAACTTACAATAAATGACTATATGCAAAAAAACACCACGACCTACATATTAATTAGCTCTTTTAAAAAACCCAACTAAACCTGCAGATGCAGGTATATCATTGAGGTTATTAAGTGGGCACCTCCCTTCATTGATGTTTCATTGAATTAGGCCCACGACACCTCAGGAGGGTTCAACAGTTGGTTCTGGCGTCCCAGAACCACCCTCCTCAATACCTGCTCTCACCACCTATGCTACCAGTATCTACTAAATAAAGGAAGCTGCAGCCAATTAGCTCACTTTAACAAATGATAAACACCTGCATCCTAGCTTCCACTAATCCTAGCCAATCATTAAGCTTGCAACATCACAAATATCACCCTTGCATAAGACCGGGATACACTTGCACAGACAACATTAACAAATAAATACACCTACTACTTGTCATACATTTCCCTTCTGCCCCAACTGATACTATTTCTTCTCCACCAAATACACCTACTGTCTTGCTCTGCTGCCTCTAACATTTGCTTTACAGCCTGACACAAACTGTCCGCGAATTCCTAGTTCTCCAAATAACGACGTGGTCGATCTCGCTATGAAAACCCTACAACCCACCTCTACCAGATGTACTCTTGCTCTCCATCCTCGCTGCTCAACTTCTGCTGCCAACTCTATATATCTAAGCCTTTTCCTTTCATAAGCCTCATCCACTAAGTTCTCCCAAGGCACCCTCAGTTCTATAAAATACACTGTCCGCTGACTAACTGACCATAACACTAACTGACCATAACACTAGGCAGGCCTCAAACTAGTAGTAATTATTTCCTCCTAAATCTACCCGCATCTCCCAAACATTGGCTCCCCGTAACTGGCCTGACATACCTGTCTGCAAACATTCCCTCCTCTACCTTTCTCCCTCACAGACAAAATGAATTGTTACACTCCCAGTCCTGATGCCTACTGAATTCACCTGTATTCTCCTCTCAATTGCTGCAGAGATACACTTCAATACATGGTTATGCCGCCAAGTATACCGACCGTGAGAAAGACTAGTCCTACATCCTGATAAAATATGCCTCAACGTTGCCACCTCTGAACACCAGGGGCACTCTGGGTCCCCACCTACCCATTGTTTGAGGTTCTGTGGTGATGGCAGCACATAAATAGCCCTTATAAGGAAACTTACATGACCCCTCCTTCATACACCACAGGTCCTTCCAGCTAAACCTCCTCTTTTCTACACTTTCCCAGTTCATCCACTGTCCTTGCTTAACCTGAGCTACTGCCCTTACACATCTCATTGCTTCCTCCTGACGATGTACCTGCTCTACAACCAATTTTCTCCTCTGTTGGACCTGCCTTACTCACACCTGCCTTACTCCACACTGCCTTACTGCCTTCCCTGTGCTGAGCCCCATGCGTCCTTTCCCTTGCTGCACCCTACCAACAATGTCTGTATGCCTCACTGCTTGTGCTTCTTCCACTGCCTGCTTTGAGTTCCACTTCCTCTCTCTAGTTACACTTGGCACCAGATTACTAACCAAGGTATCCTTACTCCCTGATAATTGCAACTCTAACCTTACCTTAGCACACTTAAACTCCTCTGTTAGGCTAGACAATGGAAATGGAGACTACCTTTCCCATATAAAGCCATATTACTAAGACACCGTGGAACTCCTAACCATTTCCTAATATATAAACTAACCAATCTCTTTAACCTTTCCGCCTTAGAAATTGGCACCTCGTGTACTGTCAATGGCCACATCAACCCGGGGAATAGCCCAAACTGCAAATACCACAACTTCATCTTGCCTGGAAGCCCTGACTTCTCTATCCTTTCTAACCTGTCAGTAACATCCTTTCTAAGTTGCTGAACCTGTTGAATGTCATCCAACTTCCTGTTATACCACCTACCCAAACTTTGAACTGTTTTCTCCATTATGGACGGGATTTCTTCTTCATCCACACAGAACCTTTTCTCCACTACCTTTCCACTTGCCAAAAAAATACTCCGTGACTTACTAGGCTTAATCTTCAATCTAGCCCATTTATCATTTAACTTCTCTAACAACCTTCTTGTACAAGTTACTGTGGTCACCAAGGTTATGTCATCCATATTGGCCCTGATTGGAGAGAGGCGCAGTCCTTCCTGCAGTCTCTCCCCGCTGACGACCTACCGTGATGCTCTAATCACGAGCTCCATCGCCATTGTACATGCTAACGGAGAAATACAGTGCTTTCCATAATGTTTGGGACAAAGACCCATCATTTTTTTATTTGCCTCTGTACTCCACAAATTGAGATTTGTAATAGAAAAAATCAAATTTAGTTAAAGTGCACATTGTCAGATTTTAATAAGGGCCATTTTTATACATTTTTGTTTCACCATGTAGAAATTACAGCAGTGTTTATACGTAGTCCCCCCATTTCAGGGCACCATAATGTTTAGGACACAGCAATGTCATGTAAATGAAAGTAGTCATGTTTAATATTTTGTTGCATATCCTTTGCATGCAAGACTGCTTGAAGTCTGCGATTCATGGACATCACCAGTTGCTGGGCGTCTTCTCTGCTGATGCTCTGCCAGGCCTATATTGCAGCCATCGTTAGCTTATGCTTGTTTTGGGGGCTAGTTCCCTTCAGTTTTCTTTTCAGCATATAAAAGGCATGCTCAATTGGGTTCTGATCGGGCGATTGACTTGGCCACTCAAGAATTGGCCATTTTTTAGCTTTGAAAAACTCCTTTGTTGCTTTAGCAGTATGTTTGGAATCATTGACGCTGTAGGATTAACTGCCGGCCAATGAGTTTTGAGGCATTTGTTTGAACTTGAGCAGATAGGATGTGTCTATACACCTCAGAATTCATTATGCTACTACCACCAGCAGTTGTATCATCAATGAAGATAAGTGAGCAAGTACCTTCAGCGGCCATACATGCCTAGGCAGGGCTCTCACTTAACTTTTTTTTTCTCTGTTGCTAGCCGGTCAACCTAGGCAGCTTTTTAGGTTGCCAAATGACAGTTTAGGTGGTCATCTAAGATGGCTTGCATGACACGTGCGATAATGTATTCGGACGAAGTGTGTAGTTACCAGTCGGAATTATAGATACATAGATACATAGAAAATAGGTGCAGGAGTAGGCCATTCGGCCCTTCGAGCCTGCACCGCCATTCAATATGATCATGGCTGATCATCCAACTCAGTATCCCGTACCTGCCTTCTCTCCATACCCCCTGATCCCCTTAGCCACAAGGGCCACATCTAACTACCTCTTAAATATAGCCAATGAACTGGCCTCAACTACCCTCTGTGGCAGAGAGTTCCAGAGATTCACCACTCTCTGTGTGAAAACGTTTTTCCTCATCTCGGTCCTAAAGGATTTCCCCCTTATCCTTAAGCTGTGACCCCTTGTCCTGGACTTCCCCAACATCGGGAACAATCTAGCCTGTCCAACCCCATAAGAATTTTGTACGTTTCTATAAGATCCCCTCTCAATCTCCTAAATTCTAGCGAGTATAAGCCAAGTCTATACAGTCTTTCTTCATATGAAAGTCCTGACATCCCAGGAATCAGTCTGGTGAACCTTCTCTGCACTCCCTCTATGGCTATAATGTCCTTCCTCAGATTTGGAGACCAAAACTGTACGCAATACTCCAGGTGTGGTCTCACCAAGACCCTGTACAACTGCAGTAGAACCTCCCTGCTCCTATACTCAAATCCCCTTGCTATGAAGGCCAACATACCATTCGCTTTCTTCACTGCCTGCTGCACCTGCATGCCTACTTTCAATGACTGGTGTACCATGACACCCAGGTCTCGCTGCATCTCCCCATTTCCTAATCGGCCACCATTTAGATAATAGTCTGCCTTCCCGTTTTTGCCACCAAAGTGGATAACCTCACATTTATCCACATTATACTGCATCTGCCAAACATTTGCCCACTCACCCAGCCTATCCAAGTCACCTTGCAGTCTCCTAGCATCCTCCTCACAGCTAACACTGCCCCCCAGCTTAGTGTCATCCGCAAACTTGGAGATGTTGCTTTCAATTCCCTTGTCCAGATCATTAATATAAATTGTAAATAGCTGGGGTCCCAGCACTGAGGCTTGCGGTACCCCACTAGTCACTGCCTGCCATTGCGAAAAGGACCCGTTTACTCCTACTCTTTGCTTCCTGTTTGCCAGCCAGTTCTCTATCCACATCAATACTGAACCCCCAATACCGTGTGATTTAAGTTTGTATCCTAATCTCTTATGTGGTACCTTGTCGAAAGCCTTCTGAAAGTCCAGATACAACACATCCACTGGTTCTCCCCTATCCACTCTACTAGTTACATCCTCGAAAAATTCTATAAGATTCGTCAGACACGATTTACCTTTCGTAAATCCATGCTGACTTTGTCCAATGATTTCACCACTTTCCAAATGTGCTGCTATCCCATCTTTAATAACTGACTCTAGCAGTTTCCCCACTACCGATGTTAGACTAACTGGTCTGTAATTCCCCGTTTTCTCTCTCCCTCCCTTCTTAAAAAGTGGGGTTATGTTTGCTACCCTCCAATCCTCAGGAACTACTCCAGAATCTAAGGAGTTTTGAAAAATTATCACTAATGCATCCACTATTTCTGGAGCTACTTCCTTAAGTACTCTGGGATGCAGCCTATCTGGCCCTGGTGATTTATCGGCCTTTAATCCATTCAATTTACCCAACACCACTTCCCGACTAACCTGGATTTCACTCAGTTCCTCCATCTCCCTGCTATTTCCGGTAGATTATTTATGTCTTCCTTAGTGAAGACGGAACCAAAGTAGTTATTCAATTGGTCCGCCATATCCTTGTTCCCCATGATCAATTCACCTGTTTCTGACTGCAAGGGACCTACATTTGTTTTAACTAATCTCTTTCTCTTCACATATCTATAAAAACGTTTGCAGTCAGTTTTTATGTTCCCTGCCAGTTTCCTTTCATAATCTATTTTCCCTTTCCTAATTAAGCCCTTTGTCCTCCTCTGTTGGTCTCTGAGTTTCTCCCAGTCCTCTGGTATGTTGCTTTTTCTGGCTAATTTGTACGCATCATCTTTTGCTTTGATACTATCCCTGATTTCCCTTGTTATCTACGGATGCACTACCTTCCCTGATTTATTCTTTTGCCAAACAATTATGCTCAATGAAGCATTCACATATTATTTCTGCTTCAAATAAAGTCACAAACTAAACATATTCACCAATCAAGACATGATATATACCACAATGATATGCAGCAAAATTATAATACAGTATCTCAACTCTTTTTACACGTTGCAATGAATGCAGATCTCTGGTGTGTGAGGCAGCAAGTCTACCAGATGTGCTACTATATTTTGTTTTCCAACACACAAAAAATTATATGTTGATCACTTTGGTTCCTGAAAATAAGAAACTATCCATTTTCAGTCTTAAATCTCTAAGTGACGCTATGTCCCCCTTTACAGCTACTGTATGTTTTAATTCAGTTCAGGACTATGGGGCAGTACATTGGCCATAAAGTTGCTGCCTAAAAGTGCCAGAGACCCAAAATTGATCCTGAATATGGGTGTTGTCTGTATGGAGTTTGCTCCTTTTCCCTTTGATCGCATGGGTTTTCTACGGGTGCGCTTGTTTCCTTCCACATTCCAAAGGTGTGCAGGAACCTTTTTCAGACCCTACCCAAAACATAATATTTTCCTTTTGTCCAGAGATTCTGTCTGACCTGTTGAGTTACTCTAGCTTTTTGTGTCTTATCATCAGTTTAAACCAGCATCTGCAGTTCCTTCCTACGCACACGACACTATACAATAGCACTTTTTCATCCCAGGAGGGAAATTGTGTGTGTGTGGGTATATATATATGTTATGCGCGCGCGCGCGCACACACACACACACACACACACACACACACACACACACACACACAGACAGACACCTATGTATAAACACAGCTGTAATTTGTACTTGTTGAAACAAAAATGTTTAAAAATGGCCTTTATTAAATCTGACAATGTGCACTTTAACCACATGTGATTTTTTTCTATTACAAATCTCAAATTGAGGAGTACAGAGGTAAATAAAAAAATTATGTGCCTTTGGCCCAAACATTATGGAGGGCACTGTAGTACACCCTACCATAATGCGCGTATCTAGTCTCTGCCATGCTGTCGTAAAGTCTGCTGTACTAAAATGCATTCGGACATCTTGAATGTATACTTTCACCAATTTACTATTGATCCTGGAACTCTAAAGCTCAAAAGCACTCCCAGTAAGAGCATGTGGCACAGATCCAAACGCATTTGCTAGGTCCAAAAGCACTACATGGAAATCTCTTATCTCGAGCTTGGCTGTCTGAATCTGGTTCCATATTACATTCATGCAATTGTTCTAATTGTGGAGAGCATTTGCTCTAATGTACTGACTGAGCAACCATCCAATGCAAATTCATAAAATTACCGTCTAACTTAATGTTGCTTCTAAATAGTTTACTTAGAGATTATATTAACTTGCATCTTTATCTTTTCCCTGTGGCCCGGGTATATTATTTTATAATACCCTGCTGATAAATCAAGTCGAGACAATTAACATAAATATTCTGCCCAACTAAATGCAACTTTCATTTAAAAATGTATTTGAGTGGATTTTATAACTCAACAAAAGTGACTTGGTTTAGAAGCAGTTGTTTTTTTCTGGTTTCCTTTCCTTTCCTTTCTGGCATAGATAGGGTAGACAGTCAGAACCAGGACTTTTTCCCAGGATGTAAAAATCAAATACTAGAGGACATAGCGTTAATGTAAGAGGGGTAAAGTTTCAAGGAGATGTGCAGGGGAAGTATTTTACACCGATGGTGATTACCTGAGATGCGCTGGCGGGGGTGTTGGTTGAGGCAGATACGATTGTGGCATTCAAGAGACTTTTGGAGAGGCATATGTTGAAAGAATGGAGCGACTGGGCTTCTATACACTGAAATTTAGAAGGATGAAAGGGATTCATATTGAAACGCATAATATTATTAAGGGTTTGGACACACTAGAGGCAGGAAACATGTTCCTGATGTTGGGGGAATCCAGAACCAGGGGCCACAGTTTAAGAATAAGGGGTAAGCCATTTAGAACAGAGATGAGGAAAAACTTTTTCACCCAGAGAGTTGTGAATCTGTGGAATTCTCTACCTCAGAAGGCAGTGGAGGCCAATTCTCCAGATGCTTTCAAGAGAGAGTTAGATAGAGCTCTTAAAGATAGTGGAGTCAAGGGATATGGGGAGAAGGCAGGAATGGGGTGCTGATTGTGGATGATCAGCCATGATCACAGTGAATTGCGGTGCTGGGTCGAATGGCTTATTCCTGCACCTATTGTCTATTGACATTTAAGGAATGGAGGGATTAAGTGCAGGTAGATCAGTGATGGTCTCGGCATCATGTTTGGCTCGGACATTATAGGCCTGTTAGAGACATTGAGACATGCAGCATGGAAACCGGCCCTTTGACCTAGAATGCCCATGCCGATTTAGATTCCTTATTTACATTAGTCCTACCTCCCCGCGTTTGGCCCATTTCCATCTCAACCTTTCCTATTCATTTACCTGACCAAATGCCTTTTAAATGTTGTATAGTACCTGCCTCTACTACCTCCTCAGGCAGTTCTGCATTGACCCGATCTATTCCCCTTGATTTTGTACACTTTTATAAGATCATCTCTCAGCCTTCTGCGCTCCAAGCAATAAAGTCCTTGTCTGCCCAACCTCTTCCTCAGGCTCGCAACTCCTGTACAAGAACTCCCGTACAACTGTAACATAACATCCCAACTTCAATACTCAATATCCTGATTAATGAAGGCCTTCTTGACCACCCTATCTACCTGTGATACCACTTTCAAGGAACTTTGAACCTGCGCTGTTTGATTCCTCTGGTCTGCAACACTCCAGGGTCCTGGCATTCACTGTGAGGGTCCTGCCACGGTTTGACCTCCCAAAATGGAACTCCTGACACATATGGATAAACTATATAAACCATTTCTCAGCCTACTTGCCCAGCTGATCAATTATACCATTTTTGCTATCTACGATACTGCGCATTTTTGTTGTTGCCTGCAAACTTACTGATCGTGCCTTGTACATTCACATCCAAATTTTTGATTTAAGCCACAAACAGCAATGGGCCAAGTACTGATCCCTGAGGCATACCACTAGTCCCAGGCCTCCAGTCTGAAAAACAACCTCTGCTTTCTTCCATTAAGCTAATTGTCTATCCAGTTGGCCAGCTCTCCCTGGATCCCATATGATCTAACTTTCCACAGCAATCTATCATGTGGAACCTTATCAAGTCCTTTTATGTTTTTCTGTTCTATATTCTATGTTTAAAGATGGGACAATTAATGTTTTTGACTTGAGGTTTACTTTACCACTTCTTATCTCTGCTGCTTGCAAGGGTCAAGCCACTCTTCTATCATGTTAATCTTATTGGTATTTTTTATTGATGTGCACTCAAATTAAGATAGGTGCTTATAAATATTAAATACATTTTCCTTTTAATTGTATGTGATGAATTAATAAACAAACCTTGTATTTCCTACTTTTATTTTATGTATAACATTGATTTCTCACAGCCATTTCTACTTCACTAATTCATATGTTGCGTGATAGATTAAACTTTCATGTAGGTTTTTCCTTTTCCAGAGGCCAGGTGAACTTGCATTGGATGGTGTGCCTGTTGAAGAATGGATTCCACCAGCTTGGATCAGCGATACCGTTCCACGCAGATCGCCATTTGTGCCCCAAATGGGCGAAGAGGTGAGTTTTTGTTTAGTTTCAGTTTAGAGATACAGTGCGGAAACAGGCCCTTTGTCCCACCGAGTCCACACAGACCTGCAATCCCCACACATTAACGTTATCTGCACACACTAGAAACAATTTCCAATTATACCAAGCCAATTAACCTACAAACTTGTATGTCTTCGGAGTGTGGAAGGAAACCGGAGATCCTGGAGAAAACCCACGCAGGACGCCCATACAGGCAAGCACCCATATTCAGGATCGAACCCGGGTCTCTGGCGCTGTAAGGCAACAACTCTACCACTGCGCTACCATGCTGCCCTTTGTCACCTTTTCAAATGTACAAAGTATGTCTGTGATATGGAATTGGGTTTTGCATCTATAGTGCATTCAGAAAGTATTCAGACCCATTCACTTTTTCCACATTTTGTTACGTTACACCCTTATTTCAAAATGGATTGAATTCATTTTTTTTAAATCATCAATCTACACACAATACCCCAGAATGAAGAAGCGAAAACAGGTGTTTAGAAATTTTTGCAGTCATTAAAAATAAATAACTGAAATATCATATTTACATAAGTATTCACACCCTTTGCTATGAAACTCAAAATTGAGCTTAGGTTTATCCTGTTTCTATTGATTATCCTTGAGATGTTTCTACAACTTGGTTGGAGTCCACCAGTGGTAAATTAAATTGATAGGACATAATTTGGAAAAGCACACACCTGTCTATATAAGGTCCCACATTTGACAGTGTATGTCAGAGCAAACACCAAGCCATGAAGACGAAGGAATTGTCCGTAGACCTCCGAGACAGGATCGTGTCGAGACACAGATCTGGGGAAGTGTATTAAACAATTTCTGCAGCATTGCAGGTCCTGAAGAGCACAGTGGCCTCCGTCATTCTTAAATGGATGAACTTTAGAACCACCAGGACTCTTCATAGAGCTGGCCGCCCGGCCAAACTGAGCAATCGGGGGAGAAGGGCCTTGGTCAGGGAGGTGACCAAGAACCCGATGGTCACTCTATCAGAGCTCCAAAATTCCTCTGTGGAGATGGGAGAACCTTCCAGAAGGACAACTATATCTGCTGCACTCCACCAATCAGGCCTTTATGGTAGAGTGGCCAGATGGAAGCCACTCCTCAGTATTAGACAAATGACAGCCCGCTTGGAGTTTGCCAAAAGGCATGAGAAACAAGATTCTCTGGTCTGATGAAACCAAGGTAGAACTCTTTGGTCTGAATGCCAAGTGTCACGCCTGGAGGAAACCAGGCACCGCTCATCACCTGGCCAATACCATACCTATGCTGAAGCATGGTGGGGCAGCATCATGCTGTGGGGATGTTTGACAGCGGCAGGAACTGGGAGACTAGTCTGGGTCGAGGGAAAGATAAATGGAGCAAATTACAGATAAATCCTTGATGAAAACCTGCTCCAGAGCGTTCTGTACCTCAGACTGGGGCGGAGGTTCACCTTCCAACAGGACAACGACCCTAAGCACACAGCCAAGACAATGCAGGGAGTGGCTTTGTGACAAGTCTGTGAATGTCCTTGAGTGGCCCAGCTAGAGCACGGACTTGAACCCGATCGAACATCTCTGGAGGGACCTGAAAATAGCTGTGCATCATCTCTCCCCATCCAACCTGACAGCTTGAGAGGATTTGCAGAGAATAATGGGAGAAATTACCCAAATACAGGTGTGCCGAGCTTGTAGCGTTATACCCAAGAAGATTTGTGGCTGTAATTGCTGCAAAGGTGCCTCAACAAAGTACTGAGTAAAGGGTCTGAATACTTGTGTAAATGTGATATTTCAGTTATTTCTATTTAATTACTTTGCAAAAGTTTATAAACACCTGCTTTCGCTTTTTTATTATGGGGTTTTGTGTGTAGATTGATGATAAAACAAATGAATTTAATCCTTTTTAGAATAAGGCTGTAATGTAACAAAATGTGGAAAAAGTGAAGAGGTCTGAATACTTTCTGAATGCACTATTTTGCAATTTGTTTTAATATTATTTATTATGTAAATATTGTAGAATGACAATTGTAATCACTTTCTCGTCTTCATTCTTTGCCTTAAATATTGAAACATCTGATCACTACATCTAACATGCAGCGATCTTTATAACTGCTGAATAAAATATTTAAAAAAACAAAGAAAATCACTGTCAGTGTTGTTCAGACACAGCCAGGTGTCTGAACAACACTCATTTTTCATTTTTCATTTCTCATTTTTCTCTGTGAAATACTCTGCCAAAGTACATGAAAGTAACATAATTTGAGATTTGTGCACCAGAACAAAACACCCAGTTCGCTGTATAGTTTACCTTGGTACTTGAATAATGTGTTCATCAGTTCAGACCTCACTTTTGAGCACAGTTTAGTGCTTGATTGGAGGAATATCCTTGTTTTCTAGTTGTCTTCCATTCATCTGTTACCTTGAGCTCTGCTTCTGCAATGGTTCAGTGCTAACCTTAGAGCAAATGCTATACATTTAACATTTTGGGCATGACCACTAAAACTGTGATGCAAATGCTTGAAAGCATCCATTGAATTGGAGAATGATATGACACCTTAGGGTACTGAAGGACTGCAGTTCTTTCACAGATGTCCTACACAGATGTCCTACAACTGAGCTTTCCCACCAAAGCCCCAGGATAGGCCAAGAACCCTGGACTTACAACAACTGGGACTTGAAAATGATGCCAAACTGTTGACTCTGTATACTGATTCAGTGTACTGCTGCCATACACTGATTTGTTCAGCTATTAGGTCATAGTCACACAGTGTGGAAACAGGCCCTTTGGCCCAACTTGCCCACTGTCCCGACTACACTGGTCCCACCTGCCGGCTTTTGACCCGTATCCCTCTAAACCTATCCTATCCACGTTGCTCTAAATTTTTCTTAAATGTTGTGATAGAACCTGCTTCAACTACCTTCTCCAGCAGCTGTTTCCATACACCAAGGTTCCTATTAAATGTTTCCCTCCACCTCACTTGAACATCTGTCCTTTGGTTCTCAAATATGATCTTGAGCTCAACTCTTTTTTTCGGCCCATTTCATTTATTTTTGGCTCCCTCGTATTGTAAAATTAATCGTTGAATATATTCAATAATGTGGCTTTCTTGGCACTCAATAAGGTTTCAAATGATTCATAGCCCAATGGAGATAAGTTAATTCCTGCCTCTCCCTGTTGTAAATGGACAACGCATGAGGACAAACATCTTTGCCTTGTCTTCGCCGTGAAACCCCTTCAGAATCTTGAACATTTCAATGAAATTACCTTCCATTTGGCTTCATCTTGGGAATCCATTCCCTTGTCTTACCTATGCAAATATCTCCCCTTACACAAGGACTCTGAAACTACTTAACACTCCAACTGTACCAAAACTACTATATACCTTTATACTTCAATCCTCTTATAATAAAGGTTAACAGTCCTCTAGTCTGACCTATATGCATTCTTTGTATTTTGTGTATGAGAACTCTGAGAATTTAGTTTCCCCAGCACGTGGAGCTTGCTACCATACGTACATAAGGCGAATGGGAAAACTCAGTAAAGTGAGAGGGATAATGGAATAGATAGTGGTAGTGCACAATACTTTCCTTTCTGGGAGGGCCAAATTTACAATTCAAACCACTTTCTCCCAGGATTCGAAAAACACATTTACTGGTACATAAACATCCAGTGTTAGTCATGTAACAAATGTCATGGTTCTTGTTGCTCACTCCTCATCTTGTTACTCCTTGACTGTCTTTGTTTCTCTGTACAATCTTGCCAAAAATCTCATCTTTTACACTTTTTATTTTTAAATGAGCTGATCAAAGAAATAGCATATCGACTCTGTGGAGCCCTCAACATGGGTCATCGCATTCTTAAGCTGTCTCCTGGTTGGGCTGCTCAAATGAAAAACTATTGCTCAACCAATCAAGATTGGGATAAAAATAACACTCTAGCATTAGGATTATGTGGTTCTGTCTGGAGCAGATTGTATTGTATATCTTTATTGTCATTTCCTGAGTATTCGCATACCCAGAGGAAACAAAAAAACGTTCCTCAACCAGTGTCCATTTCAGTGTGTGCAGTAAAAAATAAATAGAAGTAAAAATACATATATCATGAACAAATTAACACTCTACTAAACATCAACAGGCGTTCCGATCGGCAGCGGCACTACAGTGGCTCTGCTGCAGTGTGTCCAGGTTGGTGGTTGGTGCACGATACTTTGGCAGGGGACAGATAGCATAGGAAGTGCGAGCAGGCAGTCAAATAGGAGTAGATTGACATGTATAATAATTAATGTATGTGCAGCTGAATCCAATGGATCCACCCGGTTGTACACCAGAGGAATAGAAAGATTTATTGATAGGGTTGGTGGAACTCTGGGATTGAGTGGCTAATTTCTGTATTTTTAAATATAAACCATTGTTATGTTAATTTTCAAAGTAACTTGTTGGTATTGGATCGAAAGAACAGAACAAACGGAAACAAGCTTTTCAAAAAATCCAACAGAAAGCACAGTTGTTAATGAGAAATTGTATTGGAAAATTAAATTGATATTTGGTCAGGATAAGTGTGGAAAACGAATTGTTCATTGAACAGAAAATCATCTAATTTTAATTAGTCATGCTCTTAGTTAAGAATTTTGTTTATTTTCCAGGCTGTATATTTTCGTCAAGGACATGAAGCATATGTGAAAGCTGTTAAAAAAGCAAAAATATACTATGTAAACCTTCAGAAGCAACCATGGATCAAATTAGAACTCAGGGTGAGTGTGGCATGTAAAGGTAAATGCCTTAAAAATCAGTTCAATTCTTTCCCACCCAACAAATTATTTAAAAAATGTTCGTGTGTAAGATAATGTAGCTATTGTTCACAATTATTTCATTTGTATTCTCGATGAATGAATGTTCTATTTTCGGTTCAGAATTTTAACTGCTATACTTTATTGATCTTGTGATAGTCACCCAAAGAAGCTGTGTAGCTTTCAGAAGAGTTAATGATATTTATCAACTGGTATTTTTTTTCAAGTCAGTTATCCAAAGGGATTAAAATGTCGGTCAAAAATACATTTGAACAAATTGTGCCCTATTTGAATATGATCATTATATAGGCACACAGCATGGAATCAAGGCCCTTCAGCCCACTGTCTGTGCCAACCATTAAACACCCATTTTCTGTAATTCCACTTTCATCTTATTCCCATCAATTCTTACATTTATCTACCTTGAAACCAATTTACAGTGGCCAGTTAGTATGCCAATATGGACTAAAAACATAACAGGTTAGAAGTACTTATTAGTTCGGGCAGTGTCTGTGGAAATAGAAATAAAATAAATATTTCAAGCCGAAGATCTTTCAGAGAAAGCTAGTTAACCCCATCTGCAAGGTGGGTGAGTAGGAATGGAAAATATGGAGAGTATATTCCTGGTAATTTAGGGCCAGGGCTTCAATAAACATGCTACAGATAAAAATTATCTGGTTGATAGATGGATTCATTGGATTCCTTGGCGATTGTAACAATTGTAATATGTTGCTATTAGAGGATTTAAGGGAGGCACAGTGGTAGATTTGCTGTTTTGCAGCGCCAGAGACCTGGTTTTGATCCTGACTATGGGTGCTGTCTGTATGAATTTGTTTGTGGCCATGTGGATTTTCTCCAGGTGCTCCAGTTTCCTCCCACATTCCAAAGACATGCAGGTTTGTAGGTTAATTGGCTATTGTAAAGTATCCCTAGTGTGTAGGATAGAACTAGTGTACGGGTGATCTTTGGCCGGTGCAGACTTGGTGGGCCAAAGGGCCTGGTTCCATACTGTATCTCTAAACTCAAAGTGTTTATGAGCCAAGTTGTTATTTTTATGATCAATACTATTATAGACCATGATATGGTAGAAAAAAAATTAAAAGGTAGTTTAAAAATAATGAACTTGCAGATTTTTATAGATAAATATCCATGGATTGTCTATTTTATGCCTAAACAAATTTCCTATTATTTTACTAAACAATAGGAACAAGAGACTGTGAAGGTCATTGGGATCAAGTATGATGTTGGACCGCCTACATTATGCTGTCTGAAGCTTTCTCTGTTAGATCCTATTAGTGGCAAAATGACTGGAGAATCTTTCTCTATTAAGTAAGTAACTGCAATTTCATCGAGAAAGATATGCAGTTTCATCATAATAGGCAGATATTCTGATCAGTTAAAGAACAAATACTTCACTTGCAAAGCAAACTCTGTCATGTTTTCTTAATCAGCACATTATATTGACGAAGCGAAGTTTGTGTTGTTTTTAGTAATTGCATTTACTGTACCCCCAAGGTAGTTGACATAAAAGGAATGGCATGGCAATGACTGCAAAGATGCTCAATATGTTTCCCTGCCGAAATTGTAGAATTTTAGCTTTCAAACATGATGGCAGGAGTTGGTTGTCAAGGGATTATAGGTTCTACTTTTTCCACAATTAAATTATATTCTATTATAATATATTATATACTATCTACTATACTATCTACTATAACATGACGTTTCTTCGGAAAGCAACTATTGCATTATAACAGATCTACTTATACTTACTGTATGGAGAAAATGCAACAATCCCTTCTGATTCCTTTGGTCGGTTTATAATTTTAGCAGTAAGGTGAAGACACTTCTGCTATTTTATGGAGGACAAAGGACAATACTAATTTTTAATTCATAATTTCACCTATTACTTGATGTCTGATGTTCTGTTCCCTGAAATAGCAAGCTGCTTGTGAATCTGAATGGAGAGCAGCTGGAAATTCTGAAGTTTCTTTCTGCTACCTCCTGGTTTGCTCTTAACATGTTTTTCTCTCGTATGTATCCGGTTGTGCTGGGACCCATCCATTTCTATCCTCAACGCCCAGTTTTGGATATAAGAATTTTCAATTCTGATTTATTGTAAAATGTGCTGGTGTGAATTATTAAATTACAATGACCTTCTATTTGACAATTTACAGATACCATGATATGCCAGATGTCATTGACTTTTTAGTTTTGAGGCAATTTTATGATGACGCTAAAAAGAGAAACTGGAAAGTTGGTGAGTTAGTTTTTCTCATCTAGATTAATTTGTTATCATTTTGGGAAAGCCAGTGAAAATAAACTGTCAACAGCTTTGAAAGTCGCTTTATTTTCAACTAAGCACCAATTTATTTTTCTAATATTGAGCACATTCATTGGCATCAAAGTTGTGTTATTTTAATTTATTATTTTTTGTATTCTTGAAGGTAGATATTATGGCGCTTTTGAATTGAAAATATATAAATCAAAGAAAGTTCAAGGAAAGAGGAAGTCTCTAGAGACGGGTTTAATCTATGTGGAAGTTGAAACGTGGATAAATTTTAAATGAGTACTTTGAGCTGGTCCTCACAAAAATGAATGAAATATTAACGTTAGAGGAAGTATGTCAAATACTAGCATTTACTACGTCCATTCTTTTTCCCTAGGAGATTCAATACCATTCAAAAGCAGATAAATTACCAGAACCAGATTATATAAAATTCTGTTTCTTGAGGGGAGCAAGAAAGAAAGTGGCAAACAGTCTGACTAATTTACCAATCCACTCTATCGAAAGGACTGATGGTATCATGCCACTATTGTTCATTTAAAGAGGATATAGATATACTGAGATATTCGAGGCTGGTTATTGTAGCAGCTAGTGAGCATGGGGAATATCAATTAAGAGAAGTATAAATGAACGTATTGAATTTCAGTCAGCATGGAATTTTAAGCAGAGGGACCGAGTAATAATAGAATTTTCTGAAGAGATAACAAGAGGATCAACGGACCTTTAAGATTTCAAATATTCAAAGAGATTAGGATCAATCTTGGGTCAGCACTGGATGCTTCATATTTTATGTCAATTGTTTCTGCATGTGCAGCACATTCATTTCTGACTTTGTGGAAACAGCCAGATGACATAATAACAGTCATAGTATCACACAGCACAAAAACAGGCCCTTCAACCCATCATGTCCATGCTGGCCATCAAGTACCTATCTATACTGAAACTGTTTTCCAGCACTCGATCCATAACTTTCTATGCCATGGCATAGAATAGTCCAGTTCATCCATCATGCCTGTGACTACTGACTTACAATGGCGCCAGGTTAGAAAATCTCACTCTTAAAATTTTGACTGTTGTTTTCAAATGTCTTCATGGCCATGTTCTTTTCACCACACTTCCTAATTTATAACTTACTTTATCCTACAAACCAAAATATCTGTGATCCTACATTTCTGGCTCTTAGTGCATGCCTAATTTTATTTGTTCCACCATTTGGTTAATCTAAAATAATGGAAAAAGGAGTTAATGAAAATTCACGTGAGGGTTAGGTTGTAATTGATATTATTGAAGTGCTTTCTCAGGATATTTAAAGGTTTCTGTTTCTGATTTACCAGGAGACCGATTTCGCAGTATAATAGACGATGCCTGGTGGTTTGGGTCTGTGGTGAATCAGCATCCTTTTCAGCCCGAGTATCCTGACAGTTTGTTTCAGTGTTATAATGTCTGGTGAGGAATTGGTTTATTATGGATGTTGTTAGAAACTTGTACAAGTATATTAAAGGTACACAAAAATGCTGGAGAAACTCAGCGGGTGCAGCAGCATCTATGGAGCGAAGGAAATAGGCAACGTTTCGGGCCTGAAACCCTGGGGTTCAGCCCAAAACGTTGCCTATTTCCTTCGCTCCATAGATGCTGCTGCACCCACTGAGTTTCTCCAGCATTTTTGTGTACCTTCGATTTTCCAGCATCTGCAGTTCCTTCTTTAACACAAGTTATTAAACTTGATTTGAACGCCTTTTTTTTTGTAAATGGGTAATTTGACTATTTATTCCATATGTCCAACATTTTAAATCCTTTGAAATGCTCGCTGATACACTATTCTGCAAACAGCTAGTTCCATGCTACTG
>CM075983.1:51746868-51769853 GCA_038087875.1 Malacoraja senta | reverse complement strand
AGTCTCTGCAGTGTAGAGGAGACTATATTGAGAACGCTGAATGCACTACATTGGATGGGAAGAATTGCTAGTGAGTCGCTGCTTCAACTGAAAACACTGATTGGATCCATGGATGGTGGAGAGGGAAAAGGTTAAAAGACAGGTGTTGCAACTTCTGTGTTTTCATTGGAAATTGCCAGGGGATGCTAAGTTAGCTCAGGAGAAGAGACCGAGGAAGCATGAAAGGAACAATTCTGAAATGCTGATAAGTGAGGGGAAGATATGTTTGCAGCTGCAACCTTGTTGGAGTTGGTGAAAGTTATGCTGAAATGATCCTTTGAATGCAGAGGAAGGTCAGAACAAAAAGCACTTTAGCTGTTCTTTTTACAGTTAGAGGGTGTAAGCTGAGGTACGGGAAAAAGATGAAATGTAGTCAAAATCTCTATGTTAGGAGGAAGAAAGTTCTGGAAGAAAGAAGATGTCTCATCTGAGCAGATACAGTGGACATGCAGGAGCTGGAAAAATGAAATAGTGAACTTGCAGGGGGTAAAGTCAAGTCAGCTGTAGGAGTTGTTAGACCTGTTGTGGATGTTTGTGCATTTCGACCACAACAACAACCCTGAGCATTCTGTTGCCTGCATACCGCACTCGTTACATCTGGGTTGTCTATCTCTTAAGATGGAGGTGGAAAGATTCAGAAATTGCAGGGAAGAATGAAAAATGGGCCATGTGAAGGTCAGTGCATGGTGAAAATTGGCATCAAAAGTGGTGAAAATGTTGGGTTGTGTACAGATGATATAGGAAGCAGCAGCAACAGAGATGTTGATGTACTGATAACATAGTTGAGGATGTGGGTTGGACAAAGTGAAGCTTGATTCACATATCTCAGGAAAAATGTAGGAGTAGCTTGGGTCCAGAAGAAGTCTGGAGAAAGTGAGTTGGGTTGAAGGAGAAATTGTTCAATGTGAGGTTGAGTTCAGCCAAGCGAATTAGTCCATTCTTCCATCCTCACTATCAACTCGCAATGTTAACAGGATACAGACATAAGGTGTTGCACATTAAGAAGTCAAACCAGGGCAGGACCTTCCCAATGAATGGTAGGGTCCTGGAGAGTGTTAGAGAGCAGAGGGATCTGAAGTGCAGGTACATAGTTCCTTGAATGCAGTGTCATAGGCTTTTGGTACATTAGCTTTCTACAGTCAGCATATTAAGTATAGAAGTTGGGACCGTCTGTTACAGTTGTACATGTCATTGATTGGCCACATTTGGCGTATTGTGTTAGGTTTTCACCACTGTGCTAGAGGTAGGATGTCATTAAACTGGAAAGTGTCTGAAGAAGGTCCTGAACTGAAACATTAGCTTCCATGTTCTCCAGCGATGCAGTCTGACCCACTGAGTTACTTCAGCATATTGTGTCCAAAGAGTGCAAAGATGATTTAAATGGATGTTGTCAGGATTCAAGGACCTCAGCTATAGGGAGAAATTGGGCAAGTAAGGACTTTATTCCTTGGAGTGCAAGTGGGTAAGGGTGATCTTATAGAGCTGTTTAAAATCATGAGGAGAATCAAAGAGGGTGAATGTATAAGAGTATTTTACCCAGGGTAGGAGTGTCAAGAAGCAGAGGGCATAGTTTTAAGGTGAGAGGGGAAAGATTTAATCGGAACCTGAGAGGCAACATTTTCACTCAGAAAGTGGAGGGTGTATTGAATGAGCTGCCAAAAGAGGTATTTGAGACAGATACAATAACAACATTTAATAATGGTACATGGATAGGAAAGGTTAAGAGGAATATGGACCAAATGTGGGCAAATGAGACTAGCTTAGGCAGCACTTTAGCGTAATGGTAGATTTACTGCTTTACAGCGCCAGGGACTTTGGTTCAATCCGAACTACAGGTGCTTGTCTGTACAGAGTTTGTGCTTTCTCCCTGTGACTGCGTGGGTTTTCTTCTGGTGCTTCGGTTTCTTCCTACACTCCAAAGATGTACAGTTTGTAGGTTAATTGGGTTTGGTAAAATTGTAAACCGTCCCTAGTGTGTAGGATAGTGCGAATGTACGGGGTGATCGCCGGCTAGTGCGGACATGTGGCCGAGGGGCCTGTTTCTGTGCTGTATCTCAAAAGTAAAGTCTAAAGTAAAAGTAAAGTAAACTTGTGAGTTAGGGAATAAAATGTATTCCCTTGGAATTTGTATGGAGGGAAAAAAGTAAATAAATCAACACCTTTTGTTAATTTGTGTTTCTTGCCACATGATACAACCCACATCACTGGTAACATTGCTTGTGAAGATTTTCATCTTGAAATATATTCCTAGTTATCTCGATGCCTTTTAACAATGCAAGTCTTTCAGTTTTCAAGTGGATGCATTGATTTATTGGTAAAACCATGTAATCGTTTTGGAGCTTTGTGTCCGCAATTTGATTTTAATTGATGTGTGATATTTCTAGCTGGGATAATAATGAGTTGGAGAAGATGAGCCCCTGGGACATGGAACAAATACCGGAAAATGGTAGGACACTTTTAACTGTACAAGCATTTCTAGTTATTAAACATAATATCTCTGTGGTGTTTAAGTTTAAAGTTGGTGTTTATGGATACAGCATGGAAACAGACATTTCGGCCCACCAAGTCCACGGCGAACATCGATCACCCATTCACACTATTTCAATGCGATTCCTCTTACCCATTCACTCCCTACACACTATGGACAATTTTACAGTGGCCAATTAATCTACACACCCTCAGGTCTTTGGGATGTGGGACGAAACCAGAGCAACTGGAAATCCATGGGATCACAGAAAGAACATGCAAACTCCACACAAACAGAACCTGAGGTCAGGATCGAACCCAGATCCCTGGCGCTATGAGGTAGCAGCTCTATAAGCTGCACCAATGTACCGCCCACAATATTGTATACTTGACGGTCAGAAATATGTTTTAACCATGCTGTCAATTAATTTATCTAATGTGTGACCAATAGAAATTAGGTGAACTAATTTTCACATGTTTAATTATGCATATTTACAATGAAAGAAAAATATTTTCAAAATAAATATCGCTCTACTTTTGTCTTCCATGCTCGAAGGGCAACACAGTGGTGCAGCGTTGGTCGAGCTGCTGCCTCTCAGCATCGGAGGCCTAGGTTCAATCCTGACCTCAGGTGCTGTCTGTGTGACGTTTGCACATTCTCCCTGTGATCACGTGGGTTTCTTCAGGGTGTTTCGGTTTCCTCCCACATCCTAAAGACATGGAGGTTTGTAGGTTAATTGGCCTCTGTAAAATTGCTCCGAATGTGTAGGGAGTAGATCAACATAGAACTAGTGTGAACAGGTAATCAGTGGCCGACATGGAGTCAGTGGGTCGTGGGTCCTGTTTCCATGCTGTGTCGGTAAGCTGAACTAGGTTCGACAGGCTGTCCTCGCGGTGTGGACAAGGCCCCACAGTTGCAATTAAGGCTCTGGTCATTGAGTCCCATTGCAACATGGACAGTTTGGATCTAATGGCTTATTTCTGTGCTATGTCCCCATTTTTAAATATGTACTTTTTTAAACTCATCCTGGTGAAAATTAACCTGATGTTTCATTTTATATTAAAGTATAAACCGAAGATTACTGTTAATGTGCAAATTAAAACAAATTCAAATTTATACAAAAAATAAATAAAAGAGATACTCAATCCCTCGCTTGGCTATGGGTGGCTGGAGAAAAAACACAGAATTTAGGGCTGGTGGTTGTTTCAGCATGGCTTTATTTCTTTGAACTATGAAGAACACGAGGTAACAGTTTCTGATTAGTTAATGTGTGACATGAACAATATTGTTGACACATGTCATCAGACTGCCTCTTTGTAAAGTTTTGGAAGTCAGCCTCTGCCGACAGTGGTCCCAAGGAAAAGAGCTTATTCTGGAAGGAATAATCATAATCATGTTTGTTCATAATTGGACCATTATCTCCATATTGCAGATGTGATTATTAAAGAGGATTCTTGGAGACATGTTGAGTTGGTAAATTGGTTACAAAAAAAGAAGATAGTGGTTAAGAAGTGTTTTTCCATTTGGAGGTCTGTGACCATGTGTTCTGCAAGGATCAGTGCTGGGTGTATATAAACATTTATGATTTGGAAAAAAAAATGTAGGTGGCCTGGTTAGCATGTTTACTGATAACATGATAATTAACGGAGATGTTGAAAATGACAGATTATCAAGATGCAACTGGATATAGATCTGTTGGAAATTTGAGTAGAGAAATGGTAGATGGTGTTTCATCTGGACAAGTATGAGGTAATGCAGTAAGGAGCAATGATGTACAGACGGATATTGGGGTGCAAGTCCATAGCTCCATGAAAGTGGCATTTCAAGTGGATGGGGTGGTAAAAAAAATGCATATAGTATGCTTGCCTTCGTTGGTCAGGGCATTGAGTGTAAAAGTTGGGAATTTATATTGTTGTATAAAACCTTGTTTAGGCTACAGTTGAAGTATTGAGAGCTGTTCTGGTTGCCACACTATAGGAAGGATGTTGAGGCTTTGCAGAGGGTGCAGAAGAGTTTCACCTGGATGTTGCCTGGGTCAGCGCATTTGGCTATAAGGAGAGGTTGGTCAAATTGAATTGTTTTCTCTGGAGTGTCCTTATAGAACAGCGGCCAAGCTCTGGCTGTTCTGCATCCTGCGCAAAGCCGCCGGCATGACTGCGCACCTTCTGTGAACACGTTTAAGAAAAAACTGCAGATGCTGGAAAAATCGAAGGTAGACAAAAATGCTGGAGAAACTCAGCGGGTGAGACATGCAAGGATTGTATGAGACTGCCTCACCCACTGAGTTTCTCCAGCATTTTTGTCTACCTTCTGTGAACATGTGATTTGATGCCTGCCATCCAGGGCGGGATGGGAGCGGGATCCATGTGTACACATGATAGATGTGGCCCGCCATCCGCTCACAGATAGATGTGGCCCGCCATCCCGGCCCCTATGCAGAACAAGGTTGCCGACCCCTAAAGTAGATAGTCAGAATCGTTTTACTAGAATGGAAATGTCAAATACTAGAGGGTGCAGATTTAAAGGAGGGGGAAAACTTAAGAGAAATGGGAGGCAAGTTTCTTTTACACCGAGTGGTAGGTGCCTGGAACACACAGGCAGAGAGGATGGTAGAGGTTCAGTAAAGCAATGTTACAAAATTTTGAGATTTTAAAAATAAAGTCTGCAATTTATACCATCAGATAAAGCATAAAAAGAAGTTTAATTTGACACCTAATTCACTTTCATATCTTCAGTATTAAAGAAGTTATGGCCATTTTCATACTCGGAAATTAGCATCTTGTTCCCTATTGCTTTTCCATTGACTTAACACAAAAGCTGTGATCGAGGACAGTTAAAAGCCCATAACTTTCTTAAAAATTAAGATAACTGAAATAAATGTTCAGTTATTATAGATTGAAGCATTCTGAAACAAATATGAAACAATTTTACTTAGAAGACATGAAAGTAAAGCATATAATTAGTTAGTTACCTAATTGTAGCTAATTACAAAATTCAATTACTAGATCTAAACATCTATCAATTTCTTAAGAATAGATTAACATTTTTAAATAGCCTAAGTGTCCAAATAACATTCACACAATAATTCACAATATAACATAATTTTTAAATCTCATTTTCATGAATTTACAGGCCAAATGGAAGGAATTGAATATTTAATACCTGTAAATTAATGGGCATTTAAATCATCTTGTGAGTAAGGATTTCTGGAACGCGATCTTTTGGAACGTTCATTTGCGGTGAATTTAACCCCGTATTGGCATGAAAAATACTGCCGTTAGTTCGGGGAATAAAATCACTGTGTCGCATGAAAAAATATGAATTAAAGGCTTCTTAAGAAGCACTTTTATACATTTAAAGAAACCACTTTCGTTTACCTGTCCCGTGTGTGAAATCCGTCCCCGTTATCGGCGTTGACGCTTCAGGAGCTGCTTTTAAAATTACTCCAGCGCTGACATTGACGATTTAATAAAAATAAAAAATACACAAAACGCCACTAGGAACGATTCTTCAGCCAACGCTTGTACTCCAACAAAATATTAACCAGGACAAGGGAGGAGAAACCAGCGTTTTAACCACGCCCCCCCCCTTAAAGGCGCCAAAATCGCGCACACGGCCAGTGGCAGAATTACAGCGCGACTGAAGGTAAGTTTTGTAACATACCTATATTATGAACCTCTTTATAATAGATTTTGGTTACGACGGATGGAACGTCCCCACAGTAATCAGACACCACTGTCTCTTTCAGAACACAGGCTACAGGTACTCTACAGAGACCATTGAAATAGGCAAGCCAATGAAATAGGCAAATCATTGCTTCGATGGGCACTTAACTCTATTAAACAATGTATCAAACAGCCTTTAGTATATTTAGCTTGAAGCAACAAAACTACATTTTTTGCTGTTAAAAATAACTTTGTATACTTCGCAGGTTTGGCAGGCTAGTGTATTTAGAAGGAGAAACTGAGTTAAGGTCAATGTCCTTTCATCCTGAACTCCGGGCGGGCAGTTTGTTGTGGGAATCTCTCAAGTTGGTGCTGGGCACCCTTTGGCCGTTGCGCTCCGTGTGGCGAGGGAGGTCCCACTGGATTCTCCGAGACGGGGCTCCAAAATTCTTACCCTGTGCCCAGGCAGTGATGTCAATGGGGGAAAAACCTTTACTCGGTTATAGCGGACAATCGGCAAAAACGGACACCATTGCCCCATTATCCATTATAACTGGTTTACTGTATATACAATAGCAATGTTTAAGAGGCATTTGGATAGCCACATGAGTGTGCAAGGAATAGAGGGATGTAGACCATTTGCAGGCAGGTGGGATTAGTAAAATTGCCATTCTGGGCTGTGCAGATATTATGGGCTGAGGGGCCTGTTTCCGAGCTCTGTGCTGTGGATGTCCTCCAGTAATTTGTTTTCCAATCTTCTGTCCACCCCCAGCAATGCACTGAACGCCCTTGTCTACCCCCCATCTCCACCCCACCTCCAAACTCTGGTTGATAATGTAGTATATTTGAACATTAGCTCTCGGAAAAAAGTAGGATGGAGACAGTTTTCAGCCTTGGATCTTCCATCAACTATGGTATTCAGTTTCACAGTTCCTACTCAAAGGTGGGTTTTTGTAGAATATTCAAGAAGACAGCAAGAAGACAGTCAGACTAGACTCAACCATGTCATTCTGTTCTATCCATTGCCCAAATATTTTTTTTCATGCCCAACCTAACCTGACCAGCGCCATGAATGTAGCAGTTTTGACAGGCTGTTTACATAGTGATACTGGGTGGACTGTCCTGATCCGGATTGGGTGTTGTTTGAGACCAGTAACCTGACCCAAATATTTTGTTGATAATGAACCCAAGACAATTTTGGAGGTCAAACCAGGCCAAGACCTTCACAGTGAATGGTAGAGCCCTGGGGGTATTGAGGAGTAGAGGGGTCAAGAAGTGCAGGTACATAGTTCCCTGAAAGTGGCATCTCAGGCAGGGTGGTCAAGAAGGCTTTTCATATACAGGCCTTTGTTAGTCAGGATATTGAGTATGTAAGTTGGTACATTTTTGCAGTTGTGCAAGATGTTGGTGAAACCACACTTGTTCAGCTTCGGTCACATTGCTAGGGGAACAATGTCATTACACTGGAAAGAGTGCAGAGAAGAATCATGAGGATGTTGGCAGAACTGTGGGGTTGACCGAGAGGGAGAGGTTAGGCAGGATAGGAATTTATTCCTTGGAGCGCAGGGGGCTGAGGGGTGATCTTATAGAGGTGGATAAAATTGTGAGGGGGATAGATAGGGTGAATGCATGGTCTTTTACCCACAGTTGGAATCAAAACAAGAGGAAGTGTTTAAAATGAAAGTAGCAAAATTTAATATGCACCCAAAGGGCAGCTTTTTTACTTAGTAGTGGTGGGTATATGGAAGAAGGTGTCACAGGAGGTATCTGAGGCAGATACTATAATAGCATTTAAAAGACACATGGACAGGTATATGGTAGTAAAGGTTTAGAATGGGCCAAACATGAGCAAATGGAACATGCTTAGATGGGGCATCTTGGTCTGTATGAGCTAGTTGGGCCAAATGGTCTGTTTCTGTGCTGTATGACTCTATGATATCATCAAGTCAGTCAAGTTGGAGCAGTTGTAGTCTGTCCATAATACAGAGGGAAGTACAGGCACAGTGAAGGCCTGACCTCTGCCAGAAATGGAGTTTACCCAAATTTTCACGAAAACCCAGATTTCAATTCACTGCTCAATTCTCGATTCACCAATTCCCAGAGCATTGGAGAGTGATGAATAGTCAAATCTCGACCCACCTAACTAGACACATGACTTTGTTCCCTTGGCTCCTCACAGTTGTTTCCCTTTTCTCCCCAGCCCACCCTGTACATAATGGAGGATTGTAGGGCTGGAAGTGGTTACATAGATGAGGTGGGATGTCCATGTAGTAATGTGAATGTAAAAATGTAAAGTTCCATGATTCAAAAGTTAAGCATTTGCTTGTGATCCTTTCAAGAATGTTGACACTTTTTGGATTACTCTTTTAATTGTAGTTAACATTTTTAGTGCCTTCATTTTAATACATTTATAAATGTTCCCTGTAATTCTCACTTTGGATTTAGTAAGAAAAGCTGCACTTCTAGAAGTAATTGGGGAATGTTTCCCATGTAAATATTCTTAGCAAATAGTCTCTTTAGAAGTTCATGTCTCAAATATGTGTAGCTACACAGTAATTTTGAATTTGCATTTTAGATCATTCTTGCTGAGGGTTGCTGTTCATTTAATGCAATTATAGAGGCATTATTTGCAAAGCTACTATCTTTATTTAAGCCACTTTGTGTACACTTTTGCAGCTACCTACCCTGAAGAAATTGGTGCTAGTGTTCCTGTCACACCGGAAGAGCTTAAAGACTTGTTATATAAACCCCAAGAAGGTGATTGGGGATCCTGCTTTGCAAATGAAGAATGTGAACGTATCATTCAGGGAATTGATCAACTGCTAGCACTTGGTACTAACTTTAATTTCCAATAATCAACTCCATTGGTATCAATAACTTTTAAATTTGTGGTTATAGTTTAATTTACTTAAGATGCTTTGGATGACTTTTTCTGAGAAAATGACCAAGTTTTAATTGCTTTGGCAGAAATAGCAGCACCATTTTCTGCTCCAGTGGATCTCAATGCCTACCCATTGTATTGCACTGTGGTTGCATATCCAACAGACCTGAGCACGATCAGGAGGAAATTAGAAAACAGATTTTATAGGTAGGTGTATCTTTCCATTTATTAAGGTTTGATTTGTTTGCTGACTAGATTTGCAAGAAATATTAATGCTTTAACGATCCCCCTTTGTGGTATTTAAATAAGGACTGTCTTTTGTGAGGCTAGTTAATTTCTGACCAGAACAGAGAGGGTGACCCATGCTTTTAACCACACTAGATCATGATTACTGCTAGACTAGTCAATGTCTGACTGTGGAGAAGTTAGCCATTAATCTGAAAGGAAGTCTTTGCAGGGTTTCAGGCATTTTTACTTCAGTCTGTATTTTCTAGATTTGACAACAGCGTCTTTCTCCCTCAATCATTTCTTTTTCTCATGAGAAAGAAATGTAATTGGCTGTTTAATAATGTGCTTGTCAAATTATCATTTTAATGGAATAAATTTTCCAATCACCAGTGAGTCGCTTGATCTTGCTGGTTGCTAAAGTAAACTGTACATTGGTACACTGCGTTTATTTTTAATATTCTCCTTGACCCATATCTTGATGACGACTGATTGTGGGGGGGAGGGGGAAAGAAAAAGGTGGAAGAGAAGAGGGGAGAGAAGACAAAGCCTAGCACGTAAAAGGTGGATACAGGTGATGGAAGCTTATGATTGGGGGATGGTTGGACAAAGGGCAGAGATGAAAAGACATATGGTATGTAACAAAAGAATTGAAGAGTTGGGAATTGTGAAATTAGTGGAAGGAATGTAGCTGGTAGAGGAGGGGGAGAGGAGAAATAGGTGCAAGTCCAGGTGGGTCACGGTCAGTGCTTCCACACCTCAAAAAAAATTGAAATAGAATTCCAAATTACCTGGAATTTGATGGTATTTTCCAGCCCGGTAAGCCTTCCCCAACTGCACATGTGGGACTGCCGCCCCAACTGTGCACGCACAGATACTGGGCCCACTGTGCACGCGTGGGGAGTAGGTGTCCCTACCGCGTCACTGGCGCCATTTTCAATTGTGACGTGGCTGACGGGCCTCCCCCAACTACACAGGTACATACTTATTTTCGTAAATCATCCCACGGGCCTGATTGGACCCCATCGCATCTCCCCGCACGTGCACAGTTGAGGCGGCAGTCGCACATGCGCAGTTGGGGAAGGCTGGGAAATTTCCTGAAATTATTTTATTTCCCTAAAATTACCCGAAGACAACCAGAATTTCCCGAATTTCGGGTAATTTCCTTCAAAGTGGAAACACTGGTCACAGTGGAGTTGGGGATGGGGGTTTGGTAGTTACCTATAATTAGAGAAATCAATGTTCATGCTGTTCGGTTCTAAGCTACCCAAGAGGAATATGCAAACCTCTGTCTCTGAATGGAGGCGAGGGAGGAGGTATAAGGACAGATGTTGCATATCCTGCGGTTGCAGGGGAATCTACCTGGGGATGAGTGAACTAAGAAGTTGCGGAAGTAGAGGTCTCTGCAGAAGGGGTAGGGATGGGAAGATGTAAAGATTAGGTGGGATAACATTGGAGGTGACAAATGTCGGAGAATAATGTGTTGGATGTGGAGGCTGATGGTGTGAAAATTGAGGACCAGGTGAACTCTATCCCTGTTCAGTCAGTTTGGGGGGTGGGGGGGGTGGGTGGGGGAGCGAAAACACAACTACAGGGCATAGGAGACGCAGGGCGAGGGATCTATATATGACAGCAGGGGGGGAAATCGTATTTACCTAAGAAAGTGGACATTTTGGATGTCCTAGAATTGAAAGCCTCAACTTGAGAGTAGATGTGACGGAGACGGAAAAATTGAGATCAGTGTATTACGTGTTTACAAGAGGCAGGATAGGAGGAGGTGTAGTGTAGATAGCTCTGGGTGTCGGTGAGTTTGTAAAAGACATAAATTCAATAGTCAGTCCCCCATGATGGCAGGCAGCGAGATCAAGAAAGGGGAGAGAGGTGTCGGAGATAGTCCAAGTGAATTTGAAGGCATGGTGATAGTTGTTAAGTTAATGAAATGAACGAGTTTTGCACGGGTGCAGGAGGCAGCCCTGATGCTGTTGTTGATGTAGTGGAGAAAAAGTTGGGAGAAGGTGCCAGGGTATGTTTGGAACAAGAACTGTTCCAGTGGGGCCCATGTGAGTGGCCGTAGCTACACCTTTAATTCAAAGAAAGTAGGAGGAGTCCAAAGAGTGTTTTTTAAGGGTGAATACAAGTTACACAAGGCAGAGGAGAGTGTTAGTAGAGAGAAATTGATTAGGTGTCTGTTCAAAGAAGAAATGGGAGACCCTTGAGACCTTCCTGGTGGGGGATGGAGGTGTAAAGGTATTGCATGTTCATGGTAAAGATGAGGCAATGGTGGCCTAAAAATTAAAAGTTATTTGAGAGTTGGGTGTGTGAAGTGTCTCGTATGGGGTCGGACAAAGGGATAGAATGGAATCAAGGTAATTGGAGATGTGTTTTGTAAGGTAGGAGCAGGCAGAAACAATGAGTCTGCCAGGGGAGTCCTGTTTGTGGATTTTGGAAAGGTGTAAAGCCGGCACTGCGGGTCTGCATAATGACAAGGGTAGACGCTCTCGTGGGCAGAGCGCCAGAGGTGATGAGATCGGAAACAATCTGCGAGATGATGGCCTGGTGTTCATCTGTGGAGCCATGGTCAAGGGGTTGGTATGAGGAGGTGTTCGGGAGCTGGCACCTGGCCTCAGCATGGGTAGAGGTTAGCTTGCCTGACTACAACGGCACTTGGGTGTGGCGGCGCGGCTCGACTACAGTGGTCTGTCTTTTTTTACATTTTTGTCTTGCTAAATGTATGTCTTGAGCTAGTTTTTTTTTTTTTACTGTGTATATGTGCGGGGGGGGGGGGGGGGGGCTGTGGGGGAAACCATTTAATCTCTTCCTTGTGGGGACCCGACTTTTTCCCTGTCGGGCCTCCAATGTCGCCGGGCCTAACATCGAGGAGCCGGCGGTGGCCTCCGGCCGGGGACTAACCTGAGGGTTCCAGTCGCGGACCTGACATCGCGGAGCTGGCCGTCTTCGGAGCGGAAAGAGCTGTGGTGGCGCACAGCTGCGACCTAACTTTGGAGCTTCGGAGGCTCCGGCCGCAGGCTCGGTGGACAGGAACATCGGGAGATCGCAGGTCCCTGGTGGGAGACCGCCTTTCCGAGCTCCGCAACGGCAACTTCTCCCGCTGGAATCGCGGGGTTTAAAGGACACAGAGCTGGGGCCTAACATCGCCCGGCGCGGCTTAAACGGTCACAGGACTTACCATCGCCCGCCGAGGGCTTAATATCGGAGCCCCAGTTCGCCTCGACGCTGCATTTGGATTGCTGGACCGTGGGAAAAGAACAAAGTGAAGAGATAAGGCTTTGCCTTCCATCACATTGAGGAGGTGTTGGAGATTCACTGTGATGGATGTTTATGTAAACTGTGTTAAGTATGGGTCTTGGGTTTTTTTGTAATGTAAAAACTGTAGAAAATGAAATTTCGTTCAAACCAAGTTGTTTGAATGACAATAAAAGGCATTCTGTTCTATTCTATCCTTACAGACAAGTTCTGCCAGGCAGAGGAGAGTGTTAGTAGAGGGAAATTGATTATGTTTCTGTTCAAGGAAGAACTGGTGAACCTTGAGACCTTCTGTTCAAGGAAGAACTGGAGGGCCTAGAAACCATCTGCTCAATTTCAGTGTCGGAGCAGGAACGGGAGAATTGAAAAGCTAGCCTTTGGATTGGCTGGGTGAACAAAATTGGCAAATTGAGCAACTAATGAAAAGAAGGCAAGGTGTAGTGAAACTGCCTAATGGGAGTGCCGTGGTGGGAGACAGACCTTGTGGAGCGGAAGTGTGAGTCTTTGGCAAGGAGGCTGAGCAGAGGGGGACAGGATGAAAGGGTACAGTCTGCTGTTGTGTGTGATGCTTGTACTTTTTATTCCTTGGTTTAGTACAGTAGAGATGGCAGGTAAAATGGTGCAATATTCTTCCTGCAGGCTGTAGGAAGCCAGGAAAACTGCTGGGTGTCACTGGTGACTACACCTGTGGAGTATAATTGTTGTATCCAGGTACAGCTTCTTACATGAGGGAACTGAAGCTGCAGCTGGATGACCTCTGGATCATCTGGGAGAATGAGAGCTTCATAGATACGAATTACAGCAAGGAGGTTATGCCTTGGGTACAGACAGTCTGAAGAAGGGTCTCAACCCAAAATGTCACCCATTCCTTCGCTCCAGAGATGCTGCCTGTCCCGCTGAGTTACTCCAGTATTTTGTGTCTACCTTCAATTAAAACTAGCATCTGCAGTTCTTTCCTTTACATAAACCTCACCTTCCCCCACCAACCGAACATTACAGCCCACGTCTTGCACTGTATGGACTTTTCTTTGCATAATTTATTTTCGTTTAGAGATACTGAGCGGAAACAGGCCCTTTGGCCCACCGAGTCTGCACCGTCCAGCGATCCCCGCACATTAACGCTACATACAAATTCCTTGTATGTGAATACTTGACCAATAAACGTATTCATTCTACACACACTAGGGACAATTTATACTTGTACCAAGCCAATTAGCCTACAAATCTGTACGTCTTTGGAGTGTGGGAGGAAACCGAAGATCTCAGAGAAAACCCTCGCAAGTTACGGGGAGAATGTACAAACTCCGTACCGACAGCACCCATAGTCGGGATTGAACCCGGGTCTCCGGCGCTGTAAGGCAGGAACTCTACCTCTGTGCCACCGTGCCTTGTAGAATTCTGTGTGCAATTTATGTACTATTTGTTGTGTGAGTGTCTTTGTGCCCGTGATGCTGCTGCGTGCAAGATTTTTCATTGTACCTGTAATTCATCGTACTCGAGTATTGGACAGTAAACTTGAAACTTGTTTCTATTTTTGAGGAAATGCATATCTGATGTCCTTCAATGCAAGATAGCTATCAAGGAATCCAGAAGAAAGTTCTTTACCCAAAGAGTATAGGAATGTGGTTCTCACTGCCACATGGAGTGGAATATGTACAAGCAAGCGTGAGAAAAGGGAACAGAGGTTACATTGATCAATTTTGATGAGAGAAAACTGGAAGAGTATAAATGCTACCGTGGATTGATTGAGGCAAAATATTCAGCTTTGTTCTGTATGGGAAATGTAATCCTTTGATTTTATTTCTTTTGAATGCATAACAAAGAGCAAAATGATTGTGACAAGTGATTTGTTCATTTGATAGTAAAGTTGGAAGTGCTTGCTGAATGGTCTACTTGAACTTGAATTTTAGGACGATTTCTGGCCTAATGTGGGAAGTAAGGTACGTTGAACATAATGCTGGAACCTTCAATGAGCTTGGCAGTCCAATTGTCAAGTCGGCAAAGTTAATCAGCGATGTGTTACTGAAATTTATTAGGTGAGTTGATGACTACTTTTTGCTTAAGAAAATACATAAAATTACACGTTGCTATTATTTATAATGTTTCATATATGCTTTGGTTTTAACACCTGCATTCTGTTTTTGGTTATAGGGACCAGAACTGCACCAATATTTTAGAGCAGTATGAAAAAATTAAGATAGAGGAACTCAGTGATGATGAAAATGACAAGGTAAATATTGTTACTCAGGATTTGGATTATTATTCACGCTATCATTAAAATTATTGTCAATTTAACCTGCTTCCTCTATAAAATATATCAAATTCAGGAAAATGCAATGTGTTATACAATATTTCCCTCCCCTTTTTACAGATTCTCTTCCTACAGGTGCTTACTTAACATGAACATAAGAATAGGAGCAGAAATAAACCACTTGGCCCATGAAGTCTGTTCCGCCGTTTGATCATGGCTTCTTCCCATGGCCTTTCTGTGCGTTTCCCCTGCGTCTCAATTCTCCCTAATCTGACAAAAATGTACTTACTTTCTCTTAAAATATCTTCAATGATCTCGTCTCCACATATCTCCAGGATAGAAATTTTCAGAGAATCTTCAGAATTTTCAGAGAAATTAGCCTTCGTCCTTCTGAACTTCAAAGCATACAGATCTAATTACTTTAGCTGCACGTGACAGGACAACCTTCATATCCCAGCAATGAACCCAGTGAATTTCTCTTGGATTGCTTCAATGCTAGCATAACCTTAAATAAAGGGGACCAAAACTCTGCACATTACCCCAGGTGTGGCCTCACCAATACTCTGTACAAATATATTTCTAAACTCCATTCTATTTGTTATTTGATTTCCAAACCACTTGCTACACCAATCAAGCAACATCCGTGGAAGAGAAACAAGTCAACTTTTTAGGTCAAAAACGCCTTCTCGGAAGATGTTAGAGGCTGCCCTGCTATCGGAGGGATGTCATTAAGCTGGAAAGAGTACAGGACATATTTACAAAGATGTTGATGGAACTTGAGCAACTGCGTTATAGGGTGAAGTTGGTTAGGCTGTGACTTTATTCCTTTGAGGATAGGAAATTAATTGGGTGATCTTGAAGAGGTGTATAAAATCATGATTGGCATAGACAGGATGAATGCCCAGGGTGTGTAATCAAGAGCTAGAGGGCAAAGGTCTAACGTGAGAGAAGAAAGCTTAATAGGAACTGAGGAACAACTTTAAGTTAATTTCAGGTCAGAGCCAGGGCAGCAGCTTTGAGAAGCAAGCTCGTTGATTGGTTTGGAGCAACTTGGTTTCCAATTGGAGCAGGAACAGAAACCTTTAAAATTAAGTCCATGGACAGGTTTGGGCAAGTCAAATTCAGGTCAGAGCAGAAAGTGGGAGCTTTGAGAAGCAAGACCATTGATTGGTTGGAGCATCCAAATTCGCTAAACGCATAGCTAATAAAAAGAAAGCAAGGTGTAACGGATTGTTTTGTGTTGGGAGAGAGGTTGTGTGGAGTGGAAGTGCCATGCGAAGGGCAACTGTGTCTGGCGCAAGAATCTTCAGCAAGGAGGCTGAAGACACGGGGCAGGAGGTAGAGTTACAGTCTGTTGTGCCTGTGGTGGAGCCTGTAGTGTGATTGTTGTGCTTTTTGTTGCTTGTTTCAATGTAATAGAGATAGCAGGTAGAATTGTGCAATGTTCATGGATAAGATTTATACCGAGATAGTTATGCCTAAGGTTCAGGGAATAGTGTAGGTGGGTGACCACTAGGAAGGCTAGTAGGCAGAGAGTGTAGGTGACCCCTGTGGCGTTCCTTTTCAAAACGGGTATCCAGTTTCGCTGGGCGGTTGACCCTTCCAGTGCAGTAGGTATGTTACAAAACTTACCTTCAGTCGCGCTGTAAATTCTGCCACTGGCAGTGTGCGCGATTTTGGCGCCTTTAAGGGGGGGCGGGGTTAAAACGCGGGTTTCTCCTCCCTTGTCCTGGTTAATATTTTGTTGGAGTACAAGCGTTGTGGCTGACAAATCGTCCTAGTGGCGGTTTGTGTATTTTTTATTTTTATTAAATCGTCAATGTCAGCGCTAGAGTAATTTAAAATCAGCTCCTGAAGCGTCAACGCCGATAACGGGGACGGATTTCACACGCGGGACAGGTAAACGAAAGTGGTTCTTTAAATGTATAAAAGTGCTTCTTAAGAAGCCTTTAATTCACATTTTTTCATGCGACACGGTGATTTTATCCCCCGAATTAACGGCAGTATTTTCATGCCAATACGGGGTTAAATTCACCGCAAATGAACATTCCAAAAGATCGCGTTCCAGAAATCTTCACTCACAAGATGATTTAAATGCCCATTAATTTACAGGTATTAAACATTCAATTCCTTCCATTTGGCCTGTAAATTCATGAAAATGAGATTTAAAAATTATGTTATATTGTGAATTATTGTGTGAATGTTATTTGGACACTTGGGCTATTTAAAAATGTTAATCTATTCTTAAGAAATTGATAGATGTTTAGATCTAGTAATTGAATTTTGTAATTAGCTACAATTAGGTAACTAACTAATTATATGCTTTACTTTCATGTCTTCTAAGTAAGATTGTTTCATAATTTGTTTCAGAATGCTTCAATCTATAATAACTGAAAATTTCTTTCAGTTATCTTAATTTTAAGAAAGTTATCGGCTTTTAACTGTCCTCGATCACAGCTTTGTGTTAAGTCAATGGAAAAGCAATAGGGAACAAGATGCTAATTTCCGAGTATGAAAATGGCCATAACTTCTTTAATACTGAAGATATGAAAGTGAATTAGGTGTCAAATTAAACTTCTTTTTATGCTTTATCTGATGGGATAAATTGCAGACTTTATTTTAAAATCTCAAAATTTTGTAACATTGCTAAGTGCAGAGCAGCAGTATTAGTATCAGTAGCACCGAGTCTGGCTTTGAGGCTCAGCAAGGAGGGTAGTGGTAGATGACTCTTTAGTTAGGGGGATGCACAGGAGATTCTGTGGCGGCATTGAGACTCCAGGATGTTGTGTTGCCGCCCTGGTGCCAGGGTTCCCGATGTCTTGGAGCAGCTATGACATTCTCAGGGGGAGGGTAAGCAGCCGGAAGCCGCGGTGGATCTTGGCACAAATAACAGGGAGGAAAAGGGATGAAGTTCTGCAAAAAGATTATAGGACGTTCGGCAAAAGGTTAAGAAGCAGGACTCTAGGGTAGTCACAAAATGCTGGACTAACTCAGCGGGACAGGCAGCATCTCTGGAGAAACCCTGAAGGATCTCGACTCGAAACGTCACCCATTCCTTCTCTCCAGAGAAGCTGCCAGTCCCGCTGAGTTACTCCAGCATTTGTGTCTATCCTCGATTTAAACCAGCATCTGCAGTTCTTTCCTACATAAGATGACATTACTGATGCTTCATCCAGTGATTCTGTATCGGAGGACCGAAGAAATAAAATGTTGGTGATCGGCTTGTTGGGAGTGTACAACAAGACCCCAAATAGTTAGCGGGATTGGAAAAGCAAATATGCCAAGAGATTGCAGGCAGCTACAAAACTAATGTAGGGGGGGTTTAAACTTTCCCAATATTGTCTTGGACTGTCATTGTGCCATGGACTTGGACGGTGGAACTTGTGAAATGTGTTCAAGAAAGTTTCCTCAGATACCTTGCAGAGCGTGCTACATGGGAGAGGACAAACGGAGAGGATTTACTCTAAAGAAATGGAGAAGGGCAAGTGACTGAAGTGGTTGTGGGTGTAAACCTTTTGGGCAAGGCAGGTGGGTGTAAGGAAGCGTGGATGACAAGAGAAATTGAAGTTCTGGTCAGGAAAAAGAAAGAAGACATGGGACAGGTCTGGGAAGCTAGAATCAAGTGTTTTCACTCGATGTTTTGGGAACCTGTGGAACATACTTAAGGTAATCAGAAGGGCAAAATGGGGCTGGGGAGAGCTCTGGCAGATAATATTAAGGAAGATCCAAAGGTATTTTATAAGTACATAAGATAACGGCACAACATTAGCCACCCACCAGTCTTCTGGCACCTCGTCCATACCTAATGATGATTCGTATATTTCAGCCAGGGCACCTACAATTTATTCTCTAGCTTCTCACAGTGTTCTCGGATATGGCATGATCTGGCCGGTGAGATGTATCCACCTTCATATGGCATGATTGAATGACGGAATAGACCTGATGGGCCGAATGGCCTAATTCTACACCTATCACTTATGATCTACGTTGTTCCTTGAAAGTGGTGTCACAGGTAGATAGGGTGGTCAAGAAGACTTTCAACACATTGGCCTTCATTAATCAGAATATTGAGTATAGAAGTTGGAAGGTCATGTTACAGTTATATAAGATGTTGGTGAGGCCACATTAGGAGCATTGTGTTCAATTTTGGTTACCCATTTATAGGACAAATGTTCTTAAGGTGGAAAGGGTACAGAGAAGATTCAGGAGGACATTACCAGGACCTCGAGGGTCTAAGTTATAAGGAAAGGTTGAGCTGGCTAGGACTTTATTCGTTGGAGTGCAGGTGGATAATTTTATAGAGGTGTATAAGATCATTTGAGGATTAGATAGGGTCAATGCATGGAGTCTTTTACCCAGAATAGGGGAATCAAGAACCAAAGGACATAGTTTTAAGATGAGGCAAGAAAGATTTAGTAGGAACTTGAGGGACAACATTTTTAGGCAAATGATGGTGAGTGTATGGAACAGGCTGCCAGAATAGGTAGTTGAGGCATGTCCTACCACAACATTTAAAAGGCATTTGGAGAGGTACATGGATAGGATAGGTTTAGAAGAATACGGTCTTAACTCTGGCAGGTGGGACTAGTGTAGATGGGGCATGTTGGTCAGAGTGGCAAGTTGGACCGAAGGGCCTGTTTCCATGCTGTATGACTATGACTCATTCACACAGTGGCTGGTGGGTACATGGAACAAGCTGGCACAAGGAGTGTTTGAGCCAGGTACTATCACAACATTTAAAATATTTTTGGACAGCTACATGGTTTGGAAAGATTTAAAACGATATGGGTCAAACACGGCATATGGGACAAGTGTAGAGGGAATCTTGGTCAGAGTGGAGGAGTTGGAGGTAAGAGTCTGTTTTTGTGCTTTATGCCTTATAACTGGGAGGGAGGGAGGGGAGTAGAATTAGATTATTTACATGTTTAAAGGATAACTGGGAAAGGTGTAAGACCATATGGAGATAAGATAGATCAGGGAGTGTGAATACTGACTATTCGTGAAGCATTTAAAAGAAACTGGATGAGAAAAAGACATGAGCATGATTGCGGGAAACAATGAGAGGTGCAATTCACCTGACCTTGAGAATTCAATATTCATTGCAGAAGTTGCAAAGTTCCTGGATGTCATTCTAATCTAATGGAGGTGGAGGAGTTTGCAGTCAGGATGGAAAGGGATTGGGATTAAGAATTAAAGTGGCATGCAACAGGAAACTCATGATCATCCCTGCACATTGAGTGTAGCTGCTCTGCAAAGCAAGCACCCAATCTGTGTTGGTTTAACCACACTAAAGGAGGCCACATTGTAAACACACTGAATTGCAGTGGACTAAATTTGAAGAAATGGAAGTGAATTGCTCCTTCATCTGAAATTATTGAAACAGATCCTGCCTAACCTGCTGCGCTCCTTCAACAGTTTTGTTTTTTGCTTAAGATTCCAGCATCTGCAGTCTTTTGTGTAGTTTAGTTTAGAGATACAGCGTGGAAACAGACCCTTAGGCCCACCAAATCCACACCGACCAACAATCCCTGGACACTATCCAACACACACTAGGGATAATTTACAATTTTACCAAGCCATTAACCTACAAACCTGTATGTCTTTGGAGTGTGGGAGGAAACTGGAGCACCTAGGGAAAACCCATGCAGTTCACTGGGAGAACGTACAAACTCCTTACAGACAGCACTGCGCCACCGTGCTATCCTTGTGTCTCCATAGACTTTATGTCTTTGGCCAAAAAGTTGGAGGGGAGATGAGATGAGATGCTCCAGTTTTCTCCCATATCCCAAAAGATGTGCAGATTTGTAAATGAACTGGCCTCTGTCAACTGCTCCTGGTGGGTAGGGAGTGGATGCAAAAGTGGTATAACACAGAGCTAGTGTGAACAGGTGATCGATGGTCGCATGGACTCGGGGTGCTGAAGAGCCTGTTACAATGATGTATCTCGAAACTAAAACTAAATACCATTCATCTATATCAGTACTCATAACCCTTATCAAAGCCAAAGTTGAAGGTGCTTTGAGACCAGGGAATTTAGAATTAACTCTGGACATGATATGTGTTGTTTTTGTGAGCTGAGTAAGGCTCGCTGCAAGTTTTAAGTCAGTTTGGACCATAAGAAATTCCTTGCCTATGTCTGTGACAGGCATTCAATCATGCAATGTTTTGCAACAAATGAGTTTACAGGTGTTTGCAGTTAAATGATAAATTTGGTTTGCAAAATATGCCTGAATAAACTAATCTGCAAAATATTCAGATTTCACTGTAGATTTACTAAGATTCAATTTATTTTTAAATAAAATTAGGCTTCAGAGTTGGATTCAGATGCTCCTGGGACCTCCTCAGACACAATAGTAAGTACACAATGAAATTATTAAAATAGTTTTGTTATTATTTTACTGTTTTATTGAGTTGATTTTCCTTCATTTATGTTTATATATTTCTTGTATAATTATGCCATCAAATTCTGGAGTAAATTGTGAGAATTGTGGCATTGTTCTTGGATTGATAAAGATTAACAAATTCACTGAACATCGTGAACACATTCTAAAACTTGTGATTTATTTGTTAATGGTGTTTTTTTCCCTTCACTGCAAGAGGGACTTCTCCATTTTCTACACCCTCTTCCTTCTGAAGATTTTGTCATTTTTAATTACAATTGATAATGACGTCATTTTCTGTGCCATAATTTTCCAAAGTTGTTATATAATCAAATGCAATGCCATACATCCTATTTGAATATAATAAATTCAGCATTTCCCCCTACTCAGAATGAATAGCTTTTAATTGAATGCATTTGTTTTAACAGCTTTGGCTCCCAAGACAACTAAATAGAAGACCAATGTTAAACGTTGACGTGAATACTTGGAAGGAACAGTGCAAGGAGTTTCTGAATCTTGTGTTTCAGTGTGAAGATTCTGAACCTTTCAGGCAGCCAGGTAGATCTCTTCGCTTATCCTGTATGTTGATTATATATTTAACAAGTTTTAACAAAGTCAAGTGCACTTCAACTTAAGCTTCCAATTATATTTTAGTATATGGGTTTGTTTGCGGAACTTTGGCGTTGGTATTAAGTATTTGTAACTTCATATTGATATTAATTCTAGTTGGCTAAATTGTGCGTAAAAACATTAACTTCAAAGGAAACTCAGCGGGTCAGACAGCATCTCTGGAGAGAGGGAATAGATGACATTTCGGTTGAGACCCTTCTTTAGAGGAGGAGCTCAGCAGATCAACCAGCATTTGTGGAGGCAAAGAGGTTGACATCAATTTGAAGTTGAGACTGCTTCGTGACGTTTGTTTTGATTAGACTTGGACTTCATGTTCGGGTCTTATTTATGCCATTTCTGCAGAAGGAACATCTTGCACGAACTCTGCAATCGTAGTAAAAATGTACCCTTTGAATTTAATTATTGAGAATTAACGAAGTAGGTTCTTGAAAAAACACTGAGCTCTCCAGGTTCATAAGAAAAAATATTCATAATTGGAACATGTTTTTTATTTGCTGTTAATCTAGTATTGTTCAGTGCCATATGTGGTTTACATTGCCAATTCCCTTTGTAGGACTACAGGGATATCATAGACACCCCAATGGACTTCAACATGGTGAAAGAAACACTTGAAGCGGAAAATTATGAAACACCTGTGGAGTTTTGCAAGGATGTTCGATTAATATTCAGCAATGCCAAAGCTTACACACCTAACAAGAAATCAAAGGTAAAAAGAATAGTTTTTGGAAAAGCATGGAAAATGCTTACTGTTGATCTTTTCCTCACTGAGAGATCCGTTATCAAAAAGATTAATGCAAATATTTTTCTAGTGAAAATAAACAGTTCTTGGTTCATAAGGTCATAAGTGATAAGAGTGGAATTAGGCCATTCAGCTCATCAAGTCTACTCCGCCATTCAATCAAGGCTAATCGATCTCTCCCTCCCTAATCTCATTCTCCTGCCTTCTGCCCATAACCTCTGACATCTGTATTAATCAAGAATCTATCTCTGCCTTAAAAATATCCATTGACTTGGCCTCCGTTGCCTTCTGTGGCAAAGAATTCCACAGATTCATCATCGTCTGACTAAAGAAATTTCTCCTCATCTCTTCCTAAAATAACTTCCTTTAATTATAAGGCTATGACCTCGAGTCCTAGACTCTCCCACTAGTGGAAACATCCACTCTATCTAAGCCTTTCACAAT
>CM075983.1:51627067-51746668 GCA_038087875.1 Malacoraja senta | reverse complement strand
CCTATTTTTGTATCATCCTCAAACTTGGCCACAAAGCCTACAATCCCCTTGTCCAAATCAATAACATGAAGAGTAGCGGCCCCAGCACCAACCCTTGCGGAACTCCACTAGTCACTGGCAGCCAACCACAAAAATCTGCCATCCAGCCAACTTGCTATCCATGCTAGTATCTGCCCTTTGATACTGTGGGCTCTCATCTTCCTCAGCAGCCTAATGAGTGGCTTTCTGAAAATCTAAGTGTACAACATCTACTGACTCTCCTTTGTCCTATTTACTTCTTCAAAGAATTCCAGCAAATTTGTCGAGCAAGACCTCCCCTTCACAAAGCCTTGCTGACTGGCCTATTTTATCGTGAACTTCTAAATACTCCATAACCTCATCCTTTATAATGGACTCTTAAAATCTTACCAACCACCAGTCGGACTAATCGGCCTGTAGTTCCCACTATTCTCCTTTGCTCCCTTCTTGCACAATTTTCCAATCATCTGGGACTACTCCTGACTCTTGCAATTCTTGAAATATCACTATCAATGCCTCCACAATCTCTAAAGCCACCTCTTTCAGAACCCTAGGGTGAGGTCCATCTGATCCAGGTGACTTATCCACTTTCAGTCCTTTCAGCTTCCTAAGCACCTTCTCCCTAGTTATAGCCACTCCACTTAACTTCCACCCCCTGACTCTCTTGAATTTCAGGCATGTTGCTGGTGTCTTCCACTGTGAAGACTGATGCAAAAAAAGTTATTCAACTCTGCCATTTTAAAAAAAATTCCCATTATCACTTCTCCTGCATCATTCCGCAGCGGTCCAAAATGATCTTGCCTCTTTCTTGCTCTATTTATAACTGAAGAAACTCTTGCTGTCCTCTTTTACATTATTGGCTAGCTTACCTTCGTATTTCATATTTTCTCCCTGTTCTCTTTTTAGTTACCTTCTGTTGTTCTTTAAAAGCTTCCCAATCCTCTGGTTTCCTGCTAATCTTTGCTATGTTACAGCCCAGACTGATTCCTGGGATGGCAGGACTTTCATATGAAGAAAGACTGGATAGACTCGGCTTGTACCCGCTGGAATTTAGAAGATTGAGGGGGGATCTTATATAAACTTACAAAATTCTTAAGGAGTTAGACAGGCTAGATGCAAGAAGATTGATCCCGATGTTGGGGAAGTCCAGAACAAGGGGTCACACTTTAAGGATAAGGGGGAAGTCTTTTAGGACCAAGATGAGAAAAAAAAAATTCACACAGAGAGTGGTGAATCTGGAATTCTCTGCCACAGAAAGTAGTTGAGGCCAGTTCATTGGCTATATTTAAGAGGGAGTTGGATGTGGCCCTTGTGGCTAAAGGGATCAGGGGGTATGGAGAGAAGGCAGGTACAGGATACTGAGTTGGATGATCAGCCATGATTATATTGAATGGCGGTGCGGGCTCGAAGGGCCGAATGGCCTACTCCTGCACCTATTTTCTATGTTTCTATAGGCCTTCACTTTTAGTTTTATACTGTCTTAGGCTTCCCTTGTCAGCCACGGTCGCCTCTTTCTCCCCTTAGAATCTTTCTTCCTCTTTGGATTGAAAAGATTCAACATCTTCCAGATTATTCCCAGAAATTCCGGCCTTTGCTGTTCCTCCGTCATCCCTGCTAGGGTCCCTTTTCAGTCAACTTTGGCCAGCCCCTCCCTCATGCCTCCAGTCCCCTTTGTTCAGCTGCAATACAGACACATCCGATTTCACCTTCTCCCCCTCAAATTACAGATTAAAACTTATCATATTTTGGTCGCCTCTTCCTGATGGTTCCTTTACTTTGAGTTCCCTTATCAAATCTGGTTCATTACATATTGCTAAATCCAGACTTGCCTCTTCCCTGGTAAGACAAGCTGCTCTAAGAATCCATCTTGGAGGCACTCTATAAATTCCCTTTCTTGGGGTCCAGTACCAGCCTGATTTTCCCAGTTTACCTGCATATTGAAATCTCCCATTACCTTTTTTACATGCCAATTTTATCTCCTGATGTAACTTGTACCCTATATCCTGGCTACTGTTTGGGGGCCTGTAAATAACTCCCATTTGGGTTTTTACCCTGAAATTTCTCATCTGTATCCACAATAACTCTACATCTTCTGATCCTATGTCACCCCTCGCTGAATTTCATTCCTAACCAACAGAGCTAACTCACTCCCTCTGCCCACTTTTGCTGTTTTTCCGATATGACATAACTGAATATTTAGCTCCCAGCTCCGATCCTCTTGCAGCCACGTCTCTGTAATTCCCACAACATCATACCTACCAATCTAGCTGTGCTACAAGCTCATCCACTTTGTTACTTGTACCACGCGCATTCAAATACAACACCTTTAATTTGGTATTCACCTCCCTTCTCACACTGTACAGGATACTGAGTTGGATGATCAGCCATGATCATATCGAATGGCGGTGCAGGCTCGAAGGGCCGAATGGCCTACTCCTGCACCTATTTTCTATGTTTATGTCTATGGTACCGATTTTACCCGACCTTACTCTCTTATTCCTTCCTGAATTTCCGATACATTAATTTGGTAGACTTCTGTAACATTTCCTGCACTCTTCCTTTAACTGCACTCTCCCTTTAACTGCACCCTTACACTTCCAATTTGCTGACCCCACCCCCCCACTGTTTAGTTCATTATTACATAATGATGCAGGAGAAGTGATAATGGGGAATAAATATTACATATTTACTTATTGAATATAATGCTTTCATCTATTTAGTTGATGTGAGAACATTACCTTATCCTAATATAATGTATTACATTTATTATAATGGACTGCAGCTCAGCAACCTCTTTCAAATATTTCACATCTAATAAATCAAGTGAGAGCTCTCAGTGGTTTTGAATAGTTCAGTCATTTTTTTGTGCTCGTTTTTTTTACATTATAAGATCTGACTGAATACTTTACTCTTCCATGGACTTGACCTACTCCCACAGTGTTAGAGAAAAATTGATTTCAGTGAATTATGAACTTTATGTATGTTTGAAAATAATGAAACCAATCACATTTATCTTAAATGCTGACAGGATCTAAACTGTAGGATTTTTGTAGATTAATTACTTACTTGGTGTAATTGTTTGGTTGCAGATATACAACATGACACTCAAGTTATCTGCCTTAGTTGAAACTCAAATTAAAAACATCATCTCTAACTATAAACTTGCCTTGAAGTGCCAAAAAAAGAACAAACCAAGACAGAAGTATAGGAAAAGTTTCAAGAGCAGCAGCAGTTCACAATCCAGTAGCAAGAGCAGTTTACGGTCTGGCAGCAGGTCCACTTCCCAGTCGAGCAGCAGGAGCAGTTCTCAATCCAGGAGCAGTTCGCGATCCAAAGGTAGGAGCAGTTCTCGATCCAGAAGCAGAAACAGTTATCAATCCAGTAGCAGGAGTGGTTCTCAATCCAGAAGCAGGAGTGGTTCTCGATCCAGAAGCAGGAGTGGTTCTCAGTCCAAAGGCAGGAGCAGTTCTCGATCCAGAAGCGGAAACAGTTCTCGATCCAGAAGCAGAAGTGGTTCTCGGTCCAAAGGCAGGAGCAGTTCTTGGTCCAGAAGCAGGAGTGGTTCTCGATCCAGAAGCAGGAGTGGTTCTCGATCCAGAAGCAGGAGTGGTTCTCGATCCAGAAGCAGGAGCGGTTCTCGATCCAGCAGTCGTGCATCCAGGTAAAATAGTAAAAGTATTTACTTTGATTTTTTTTTAAATGGTAAACCATAATCAGGGCTCGAAATTAGAGGTTGCCCGGGTGCCACTGACCACTCAAAGCGCCGCCGAGCAACCTAAACACCGAGTCATTTTGCCCGGCTTGGCAACCAGATACTGGTTTGTACCGAAGATAGACACAAAAAACTGGAGTAACTCCGCGGGTCAGGCAGCATCTATGGAGAAAGGGAACGCGATATTTTGTGTCGGCGGTGACGGCTGTGTTGCGGGGCAAAGATACTAGGTGCGGGGTGAGGAAGGGTCGAAGCGAACGACAGGCCCTGCACAGCAGCAGCAGCGGCTCCATCCCCGCCTCCCACCTGCCCTGATAAGGGCCTCTGCTTGTAAATCCGCTAACGGCGATAACCGCTTTCGAAACAAACCCTCCCACACGCCGAGGCCGGGAGGAGGAAGGGAGGGGGAGGCTCGGCATGCGGGAGGGTTTGTTTCAAAAGCGGTTATCGCCGTTAGCGGATTTACAAGCAGAGGCCCTTATCAGGGCGGGCGGGGGGCGGGAGGAGGCGGTGGAGCCGCTGTCGCAGCCGATGTGCGAAGCCTGTCATTCGCTTAGACTCGTCTGAAGCAGCTGCACCAAAGATCCTATAGCTATAGGATCTCTGAGCTGCATCGCCCGGCCCCGCACCTTGCTGTTGGCTGGCGGAGGAGGGACGCGGTGGCGAGGAGTTCCCAACGGCCAAGGCAGCGGGGCGATGTTGTCCGAGGAACGCTGACCTTCCTTTCTCCCCACCTCGCCCCCCCCCCCTCTCCCTCTCTCTCTTGTACGCCCCCTCCACCCCCTTATCCTGGGACCCCTCCACTCCATCCCGCACTGATCCCCATTCCCGCGTCTATTCAGTCCTCACTGACATCCCCTGTGCTCCCCTCCACATCTACCCCCCCCTAATCTATTTATCCTGCGCTGATCACCCTATCCACCTCGCATTGATTCTCTGCCACCCCTCCCCCCCCCCCCATCCATCCTACACTGGTTCCCCAATTCACCCTGTACTTACCCCTTTCCCATCCATCCTGCACTTCATCCATCCTGTACTGATCCCCCATCCATCCTGTACTAATCCACGCATTCATCCCGTACTGACCCACCCTCCATTTACCCTGCACCTTCCCCCCTTCCCCTCATTGATCCTGCAGTGATCCCCCATTCATCCTGCACACCCTCGAATCAACACTGTACTGACCCCCCCCCCCCCATTCATCCTGCGCTGATATTCCCCCCCCCAATCCTTCCTGTACTGATCCTCCCATTCAAGAAGAATGGGGGGAACAGTCTGAAGAAGGGTCTCGACCTGAAACGTTGCCTATTTCCTTCGCTCCATAGATGCTGCCTCACCCGCTGAGTTTCTCCAGCACTTTTGTCTACCCCCATCCATACCGTACTGAACCCCCCATTCAACACCACTGACATCCCTGTGCTCTCCCCTCACAATTTTACCTACTCCAACCAACACGTACTAATTCACCTGCCTCAATCCATCCATTCTGCACCGACTGCCTTCTAATTCCCCCACCCCCCGCCATCTATCCACCCTGCACTGATTCACACACACCCCCCTCCATGACTCTATTGTGCTGGAAATGTCTTCAGAGCGAACATTGATTATGTTTGATAACGGAATGCAATCAAATGTGCTTTAATCCCCAATGTTATTATTTGTTTTAATCCATAAAAATGGATTAATTAAATTGTGAACACGTGAAACATTAAAACCGCAGTGTTCGATTGTCACTGCTGCCGTTGACACGTTATTACAGAATTCATTTTAACGCAAATCAATGCTCTTAATATGGAGTATCAGTACTGTAGTTATTTAATGAGCAACATTCACAGCTATACGTTGGATTTATCCAGGTTTTACTTCTACAGTCGATCATATACATCACAAATTTGGTCAGGAGATATTTGAGTTGAAATTTTAACGTTAATTCTGAAGTGGGAATGATGGAAACAGCGTTATCAATAAGTTGTTTTTAATCTGGTGCTTACAAACTGGGTATCTTCATTGCTGTTCACAACACGTACATCTAATCTGAATGTCTGGTAATGTGGCGTCTTGACACCTTTAAATATATTACCAAAAGAACATTTGTTGCAGTTATGTCCTTTGGCCATCTCTTGTCAGTTAGTGTAATGTTTAACCTATCAGATGGGTATAGTCGGTTTTAACACCTATTATCATAAAATGCCTATATAAATTTCCTTGCAACCTGTATATTTTGTTGTGGATAAATTATGTGAGAAGCGACAGTGTTTCTGTACCAATAGCAATAACGACCCATGCTATGGCCATGTTATGGTAATTTTCGGTCCTTCACAGAGAACATGCTTGCATCAATCTGTAGTATGCATGGTTAAGCATATATGTTACCATGGTCCAGGATTTATTGACACAGGTTGATCATACGCTGAATAATCCAACCACATTTTAGTTTGGAAGTGGAAAGAACTAATAGAAATTGCATTAATTGCAATGTGTAAAAAGAGTTGAGATATTGTATTATAATTTTGCTGCATGTCATTGTGGGATATATCATGTCTTGATTGGTGAATATGTTTAGTTTGTGACTTTATTTGAAGCAGAAATAATATGTGAATGCTTCATTGAGTATAATTCCGACTGGTAACTACGCACTTCGTCCGAGCACATTATCGCACGCGTCATGCAAGCCGTCTTAAATGACCACCTAAACTGTCATTTGGCAACCTAAAAAGCTGCCAAGGTTACCCGGCTGGCAACAAGGAAAAAAAGATAAGCGAGAGCCCTGAATGAATGTTCTCTGTTGCAGTACCAATGCACTTGGGCCATGACTTGTTAAAATGGTGCAGACTCCATTCTCGCTTCTCACAAATATTGCCGGCTTTGTTGTGAAAAATATCAGAAGAAAAAAGTTGGCATTCAGGTGGTCTTTTCCATGTGTTTATTAGAGTTTACGTCTTTTGAATGTTCACTGACTAAAAATGATTGATTTGAGAACATTAGAGGTAATGGGAACAGATCAAACAAACATTGTTTGACCATTTACCATCTTTATCATCTGAAGAAGGGTCTCGACGCGAAAGGTCACCCATTCCTTCTCTCCAGAGATGCTGCCTGTCCCGCTGAGTTACTCCAGCATTTTGTGCCGACTGTCGATTAAACCAGCATCTGCAGTTTTTTCCTACCATCTTTATTTGGTACTTTATTGTTGGCATTGTAAAGGGATTTTTTTTTTAAATTAAACGTTATTTCAAATTGGTTCATCTGGAATTTATTTTCATAAAATTCAAATGGGTATGAAATAGGTAGACGGAATTAAGAATCTTTTATGTGCAGACTTTTCCAGGGCAGGAAAGCTATGACGAAGATTTGAATATGTAGGAAAGAACGTTTCGGGTCGAGACCCTTCTTCAGACTGAAGGATCTTGACCCAAAATGACACCCAGTCCTTCTCTCCAGAGATGCTGCCTGACCCGGTGAGTTACTGTAGCAATTTGTGTCTAACTAAGATTTGAATGTTTTGGTTGCAGCCTGTTAAGGGCTGGTTAAGGGCTTTTTTTAAAATATATGTACATACAAGTTTTAGTTGTGTTAATAGTGGGAATCTGAAAAGTATCAAGAATGTCATCAGTGGGATAGTTTATTATCAGCTTAGAGAACAAGAATCCAGGTATGATCATTGAGTAATACAGCGTGGAAACAGGCCCTTCCGCCCAACTTGCCAATATGTCCCAGCTACACTAGACCCATCTGCCTGCATTTGGTCCATATCCCCCCAAACCTGTTCTATCCATGTACCTGTCTAACTGTTTCTTAAACGCCTCGATAATCCCAGCCTCAACTACCTCCTCTGGCAGCCTGTTCCATACACCCACCACCCTTTGTGTGATTGTTTGGTTCATTGCAAATTCATTGCAAATTTCAAGTTTGATTCTGCTGGGTTGATGTGTAATTGCGGAAAATCTCTCAACGTACAAGCTTTTATTATTCCACCATATATCTAATGGGAAAGAATAATTTTTAGAAATGTTTGTTTTTGCTGGAATTGCTATTTTCTTTTTGTTTACAATTTTGTTTCTTGTCTTTTAGCCACAAACACAGATCAGCAAACACTCCTAATACAATTCTGACTTCTTCGCCACCCTATTTTGTAAGAACGATTTCATCAAGATCATCTCCAGGTGAGAGTGGAACTTATAATCAGAAGATGAATAGTTCATATCTTTCTGAAGAAGGAAGTTTGTGGAATCTGAAACATGCTAGTCAAATAAGCAGGAGGTTAAATATGAAAATAATTACACTCACTTGTAATTCTATGAGATGACGCTATAGGTGCTTGATGGTCAATGTGAACTCGGTAGGCTAATGAATCTGTTTCCATGCAGTATATAAACCATTTCTATCCATTTGTTAATTTTTATTCAATGCATGTAGGCTTTTTTCAGGCTGAGCCAACCTTTAATTGCCCATCCTTAATTGCCCATGCGAAGGTGGTGATGAGCTGTCGCTTAAACCACTACAATCCTTGTTAGGCGGAGAGTTCCAGGATCTTGACCCAGCAACAGTGAAAGAATGGCAATATATTTGCAAGTCGGGATAATGCTTGTCTTCCAGATGGTAGTGTTCCCTTGTCTTTTATCTGGTAGAGGTCATTTATTTGAAAGGTGCTGTCTAAGGAATCTTGGCGAGTTTGCTGTCATGCATCCTGCAGCTGGTACAAACTGCTGCTATTGCGCGTTGGAGCTGGTAAATGGTTTCAAAAGGAAGAGTAAAGTTAAAGTAGATTTGGGTCTGAAACGTCATCAAAGAGACTAAACCTCCAATCAAATAATTACTTAAAGGGGGGAAAGCTTGGGAAATTATATGATATAAATGCAAACCAATGACCTTCCCAAAAAGTCAGTATTGGTTATTTTTAAGATGGTTCAAGCATGGTGGCAGTGCCTTGTGCATACATTGGGAGGTGTACAGGGGCAGAAAAAAGCACACCCCAAAATCCTCTGCATAAAAAAAATGGACAGATGTCAAACCTATCAAAACTTTTAAAAATATATTTAAATTAATTTAAAAAATGAAAGTAATCTACTATGAAAAAGCAGCTAAAGTTTAACTCACTTTAAAAATATACATATTAATTTTTTTTGCTCCATCGCTGCCATCCACTTTCATCCAAATAATGGGCGTTACATTTCCTGTGTCGTTTAGGTTGTGTCTATTCAGTGTGAGTTCTGCATGAGTTCTGACAATTGCTGGAGTTCACACTGCACAGCTGGATTCACATTTGACAGACACATAACATCTACATTAATTTGCTTGAATTAGGATCAGAAACCTCTTACAGTGAGGCCTGATAACTGCATGTGTAACCTGTTTTATTTTTTCAGCTTCGGAAACAGATGAACTTTCAGGACGATTGAAAATTGAGCTTAAACATCCACATGCATTGCTACTTCCTGAGTGGGATGCACAGGATAGGATTCAAAGTGATTCGGAGTCTGAAAATACAAGCATAATCAAGAACACACTTACACCAGTAAAGCAAGGTAATAGAAGATAAATCTGCCTTGTTGTTCAAGGACTTGTTTTGTGCAGCCATGTCTTGTGAGTGAAGGAAGTAAATGAGAAGCTTCCAGTACTCTGAACCTCAAGGCTACCTCAAGAGTCTGTCTGACCTCTTGGTGGCTGACAATGCTTCAGGTCAAAGGTGGACAGCTCCCTATCTCACTTTTAAAAGCATTTCACTTATCTGCCATCCCCTTACCTTTGCCTTGCCCTACTTTAACATTTTAATTTGTAAACCAGTCCTATCTTCCACAACTATTTTAAAGCTGATTATGGTCACTGGTCCCATAGAAACATAGATAATAGGTGCAGGAGGAGGCCATTCGGTCCTTTGAGCCAGCACTGCCATTCATCGTGATCATGGCTGATCGTCCCCAATCAATAACCCGTGCCTGCCTTCTCCCCATATCCCTTGATTCCACTAGCCCCTAGAGCTTTATCTAACTCTCTCTTAAATCCATCCAGTGATTTGGCCTCCACTGCCCTCTGTGGCAGGGAATTCCACAAATTCCCAAAGTATTTCTCTCGCCACACCCCCTCCCCCACTCTAGTAGGGCCATCTACATATTGGAGAATATTGTCGAACAGAGAGCCCTGGTGAATGTTGCAGAACAGAGAGATCAGAGTACAGGCGCACGGTTTCCTAAATATGTTAAATCAGGTGGACAGTGTGGTGAAGAAGGTGTTTGGCACACTTGCCTTCATAGGGAACGATATTGGTACAAATGTTGGAACATTATGATGCAGCTGCATCGGTGAGACCGCACTGTGTGCAGATCTAGTTGTCCAGCTATAGGAAGGATGTCATTAAGATGAAAAGTGTGCAAATGAGGTTCACCAGGAAGTTACAGGGCTTGTGGGATTGAGTTATAGGGAGAGGTTGTGTAGGCTGGGACTTTATAGTACAGTAGGCTGAGGGGTGACCTTATTGAAGTGCAAGATCATGAGAGGCATGGATAAAGTGAATGCAGTCTTTCGTCCAGGATAGAATATTTAAAAATGAGAGGCTACAGGCTTAAGGTAAGAGGGAACTCTTAAATCTCTAGTACCCTTCACGACCTTTAATAAGTGCCTGGATGTGACCTGCAGGGCAGCGGCCTAATGCAGGTAGGTGGGATTTGGTCGGATAGTTTGTGGCGTGGACACAGTGAGCTGAAGGACTCCTATTATCTTTAACTGTTCTATAACTGAAGAATTAAATACGTTGTAATTTCTGCTTAAATCATTCAGTTTTAATCAGCAAGAGCTGAGGCTCTCTGTTTATCTACACGTTCTTTTTCAAATGTTTTCTAAATTTCAAAAAGTTTTTGAAAATAGTTTAAATTACCAGCTTACATATCAGGAAATGTTAAGAACCGTTTTCTTCAGTTTAATCTTAATACTGTTTTTTGTAGCCTACATTTCTCAGACTATAATCAATCAGATAATTGGTAGGCAATCCGCATTGGATGCGAGGCATTAAGACCAGGCACATGCTGTCAGGGTAGGCAAGGTAGGCAGTGCCTACCCTGAATAAAATTATAAAATGGTAATTATTAAATATAAATAGTAAAGGCACGGGAGAATTCTGCCTACCTAAGAGATCGATCTCATAGGTGGGCATAATTCTCCCGTGCCTTTCATCCGCAGTACATGTAACACGTGAAAGTATGTGCAACTCTTACCTTAAGAAACAAAGAGAGAAGAATGGAGTTTGTGTACAAATAATGTGGTAAGTAAATTTCTTTGAGCTACCGTATTTCCCAGCAATGAAGACGCACCCCCAATTTAAGTTGCTAAATTTTGAAAAAAGGATGGCAGGACAGGATCAAGGGTTTGGTTTCGTCCAGGGGTCTGCAACATCGCCTGCGTGTCCCGGGACTGGTTGCAGTTCCAAGATCCCTCGCATCCCCGAGACTGGCTTCAGTTCCCAGATCCCTCGCGTCCCCGGGACTATCTGCAGCTCCCAGGTCGCTTGCCCCAGGTCTGGCTGTGACACCCAGGTCGGCTGCGTGCCCCGCGAATGGCTGCAGTTCCCAGGTCGGCTCGCTTGCCCCAGGTCTGGCTGTTGCACCCATGTCGCCTGCGAGCCCCGGGACTAGCTGCTGTACCACAGTACTGGCTGTAGCGCCCAGGTCGGCTCGCTTGCCCCAAGTCTGGCTGTGACACCCAGGTCGGCTGCGGGCCCCCGTGAATGGCTGCAGTTCCCAGGTCGCCTGCCCCGGGACTGTCTGTAGCGCCCAGGTCGCCTGCCCCGGGATTAATAGAGAGAGAGAGAGAGAGAGAGAGAGAGAGCGAGCCTGGAACGAAGCAACCAGCCTTCCGCCCAGTAGCTACCCGCCAACCACCACCTCCACCGGTTGCGCCTGTGCTGAAGGACATCGCGAATGGCTGGCGGGCGGGTCGGCGGAAGGTGCTGAGGGTTCGATCCTGACTACGGGTGCTTCCCTCCCCGGCCACAATGCGGTAGCTCCGCTCCTGGAGTGCCGCGGCAGCAGTGAGTGACATGCTGGCATGATCCCTGACCCCCTCCTTCTCAACGCTCCTGCCCGTGCTGACCCGGGCCAGACTCCCCACACGCTGTGAAAGGAACTCTCCCCTCCCAGCGGCGCTGTCCTTTTACAGCCGCTTCCCACTTTACAGCCGCTTCCCATCAGCTGCCAGCAATGAGGGATAGACTTGGCTATCCCTCAGTACAGCAACATTGTTCTTGATGTTGCTGTACTGAGGGATAGCCAAGTCTATCTTTCTTGGCTAACAACCTAACCTTCGGCCTCCAAGACGCAGGTAAATTTTCATGCCTTATTTTTGGTTAAAAATAGCGTCTTCATTGCTGGGAAATACGGTATATGTTTTTTAATACTTTATTAAGGGATAAGGCTTTTGAAGACAGATTACTTTATAAAAGTCGACTGACTGCCTACCGGAGAGGAGAACAATCTGCACGTGCCCGGTTTTAAAGATTTTTACAAGCCGACTGACTGCCTACCCTGAGTAATTACTCACGGCACGTGCCTGATTAAGACATTCATGTTATTTGAATTGAGCTTCATGGATTTATAATTCATCCAAAGAACGCTACATGCCATAAAAGGATAATTATGGCCTTAACTTCAGAGCTACTCTTTGTCCTGGGTTGTTACGAGGTTTATAGTGTGGAAAACATTAAAATTTAAATAACTATACTAGTTTGCAATTATTGTGTGTTTTATTTTCAGATCAATTGTCTTGTGGTCCTTTAGTTAATGGCCATGAAATGCGCACTTCTACTAAAAGAAAGTTGATGAGTGACTCCGAAGAAAGTGATTTGGACGATACAAATCAGGGGGAGATGGAAGATACTGCGCAATTAGACAACGATGCATCAGCCAAATCTGGGTCCGGATCTGAATGCGGGCCAGAATCAGTTTCAGGGGTTGATAAAGATCATGTTGAAGGCGATCATGATTACAGCAAGGTTGTGAGAAGAAAGACAACAGGGAAAGGAAATATAAAAAACAGAGTAGGAGTAAGAAGAAAAAGGAGGAGGAGGAAAGGTTTCAAATTTACCACGCCGACAAACAAATATAAAAGGGCACGATTGTTGGATGATTGGTTTGATGAAGATGAATTGTGCATTGATCGATTAAATAAATGTTCCACAATTAGAACTAGAAACCAAGGCAGAAGAACTGTTTTATATAATGACGACTCTGATGATGGCTTTGTAGCAACTGACGAGCCCCTAAATCTTGGCACGTCAAGATCAGGAAGAATGCGGCGAATGACAGAGAAGGCTAAGGCAAGTCACCTAATGGGATGGAGTCACTGACTGTTAAAGGACAGAACATTTTAAGATGAATTTATTTATACTGCAGGGATTTGATATGCACATTATTTTTACTAATTTATGTGGGAAGAGGGTGTTGATGGGTGGGTGGTGAGGGTATTGCGCAAACTATTATTTTTTGGCAATGGTGCTTATCCAGTCATCAAAATGCACTTCGGTCTCCCAAACCGATGCTAACTGACTGCTCAATCCAACCTCGGATACAGTATATCTTTATTGCATTAGAAAATATCACTGTGCCAGGGTCCTAAAGTCAACAAGTTATATTTTGTCCTCTTTACCACTGCAATTTTTCACAAATCTGGACAGTATTTCTATTTATCAAATAAACATGTGACATAATTTAACTAAATTCCAGCCATAACTTCTCCATATACAATAACAAGCATGTTCTGAATTTTGCACAATTCTTCCAGTCTCAGTGGCAGCTATTAAAGGTTTACAACATGACTAATTTCACTAATTAAGATTACACCTTATTTGATCGGCACTGGATTTATTTTTTGATTTAGTTCGAATTGTAATATATTATGTGTGTTAACCTGTTTTTATTTTGAAGATTACTTTTGTATTGAGTTGTGTATTTTGTCTTCCAGTGATAGTGATAATGAACAAATGAGTGGTGCCTTTGTAAATGTGGTTAATTTATGTATGAGTGATATTTCATGGCGTTTTGCATTAATTTTGAACAAGTTGAGAAATATGAACTGCAAAAGTGTTTGAAATCGTTTTTTTTCAAATGTTTACACCCACAAAACTGAGACATTTAAAATTGTCTGTACCTTTTTCATTGTTTTATGGGGGGTTTTAAATCTTTCCATTTTAATGGTCTTTTCCACTCAACATTACGGCACTGCTTTCCTTCAACAAAGAAATTGAAGATAATTATGTTTTGCAGATTACTTTATTGTTGCTGATAATGCCTGCGCATTTGTGCTAGGGAAAGAGAAAACTAGTTTAATATCACTAGTTAATTAGAGTATCGCAGCATTGAGTAACACATCTAGAAGCTTTCTTCGTTCAGACCGAAAGGTCTGAATGACAATAAAGGACAATAAAGGAATAAAGGAATCTAAACTTGACAGTCCTTTCACCAGGTCAAAATTGTCAAGTTGTTATTCATTCTGTTTTCATGTTAACTATGGGCATGTATTTGGGGTACCTTCTTAACACCTCTTTTGCTCTTTATTGCTTATTTTACTCTGGTTTTGCCTTCTACTTCTAATCCTCCCAGGAAGATGATGATGTTCAGCAACTACAACATTTAATTGAGAATTTGAGCTCAGACTGTTTGAATTGCATGAGAAAATACACTGAATTTTTTAGAAGTTTCTTGAAAATGACATCTTATTCTCACTGAAGGAATCCTAACACCAATGGAAATAAGGGACAAAGTTATAAACTCCATTAGTTTGTGGATGGCTTCTAAATTACATCTAATTCACCACTTTCTGTTCACATGCAGCTCCTTACTGAGTGGTCAATATATGGAATGCCATGTTCTTTATCCAGATCCAGTACACAGTGTTAGTAAGATTTTCTGAGAAATTCATTATTATTAATAGATATAAATTTTTAGCAAATTGTACTATTTAAGTTCTGTTCAAACCTGACAACCCCCCGCCTTCCCCCACACACCACCCACCAACACCATCTCCTCCATTCCCCAAATGTGAGATTAGCATTGTAGAGGTGCTATAAAACTACTTCCTATTTAAAGTGTTTCACTAAAGTTGCTTGAGGAATATGGTTATCTGTACTCGAACTTGTACAGGAAGATCTGGAGTCCTGTTTATTTTTCTACTGAAAATGTACATTGAACTCATTGTTTCTGTTATCTAGAATAGATTCTGCAAATATTTGTAAACCAGTCAAGATGTTTTGGAAATGCTCTAATCACGGCTGGACAATCAAACTGAATTGTAGTGAAATACATTTAAAAATATATATATTCTTATTCAGCAAACATTGAAGTGCAACTCTAGTGAAATACCTTATTAATTCTACTCCAAAGATTTCATATTAAGAAGGTATTGTGTGCTCCATCTTCTCCCGCCCCTCCCTATAAAATCATGTGGAACACTTTCCCAATTCATGAAGAAACAATGTGTGAATTACTTTTGCTTATAGCTGTCGATTTGAACCAAAACCTTCCAGAAACGTGGCTTAAAAATGGACCAGATTGTATCAATAAATTGACTTTAAATAGATTTTTCACCAAATCCTTAATATTGGTGGCAGTCCTTTTATATATGTTAGCATAAATCTATTTTAAAAAGTCAGCATTTCAGGGATTTTTCTTGCCACTTAGGCAGACCAAACGTAATGTTGATATGCAAACATATACTGTGACATACGTTTGACAATTTTTGTATTGTAAAAAGTGTACATATGTAACCTTTTTGTTTATAAAATAGTTACTACACCTGTTTTATAATGTTCTTATTTATGAAATGTTTTTTGCCAAAGTGACTTTATTTGTATTTAATCTGTTTTTGCTGTTTTGGGGGCATTTTATTAATCAGCTTGATTAATTTCCTTCTCATGCTTCACAAACTAAATTCCAAATCCTTGATCTGCTTGGTAGGAGAGCTTATTATATAGACTGGATGGGGATGGAGTTTTGGTGGAATATCTAGAACTCCAGAAAATGGGAATCCTTGATGTGCGGAGTGTGTTGCGGGAGGGAAGCCCTCGAGAGGCTGCAAAGGCCTGTTAGCTTTTCTCTACAAGTTTCCTTGCCATGTTTCCCTCGGCCGTATGTGAACATTTATCCACAGTTAAACTGCAAAGTATGTTAAGCCAAAGGTTGCGAGTCTCATAAGAATAACTAAGTTGCCAACCCAATCCTGGAAATTACTTAGTTCATCTCTGTTTAAAATCTAAAAATGGTCAGTTTGGAACATTTGTAGTATATACTAGACCAAGTGCGGACCCGTTGGGCCTGTTCCCCCAAAGCAATATTCCACCACTGACCCATAGCCCCCAACTGCGCAGGCGTGGCTGATGGGTTCCCGTTGTCATGCGAGTCACGGCAACCTTCCCCCAACTGCGCAGGCGCGGCCGGCAAGTGGGAGCACGACTGTGAGGTTTTTATAGTTCAAAATGGCTATAACCTGTAAAATATAAGATCAATGTGAATGCATCTCTCCCTCTTCAGTCCACTATTTCCAATCTCCATTATCCTTCCTCTCCCCACCCTCCACCAACCCTCCTCTGCTTCCTCCCCTCACCCCTTCCCTCCCCTCCTCCCTCATCCCCTCCACTCCTCCATTACCTCACCATCCCTCTTCCTGCCCATATCCTCCTCCGTTCCCCCTCATCCCCAGCACTCCCTCCCCCTCCTCTTCACCCTCCTTCCCTCCCTCACCTATCCCTCCCTTTCCCCTACCCTCAGTTATTCCCTCCCTCCATAACCTATCCCCCTGCTATCCCTCTATCCCCCCCTAATCCCCCACTTTCCTCCACTCTCTACCTCCCCATTACACCCTCCTCTCCCTCTATCCTCCTCACCTCCCCCACTTTCCCCACCCTACCCCCCTCCTCTCCCCTATCCCACACCCCACAATGAAAATCGTGATTTTAAAAAAAGAAATTTGTTTTAATATATGTCTACTTACAAAATAGGTAAACTAGCACATAATAGACGGAGAAAGATGGCTCCACACACACTCGTGTTGGGATCAAAAGCAGGAATGATTTAATTTCAAGTCAAAGGTCACTGAATGATTTACTGAGCATGTGTGAAAATGAGTACAGCTCATACTCATAAATTACATGGATGTTGTCACATCCTTTCCTTTTTGACATTTTGGGATTACATTTCCAATGATCCAAAACAAAGCAAACCTACACACTTTTCATAATAATACACTGCAATAACATGGTTTAACTTAACAGAATAAAACAACAGTTCTGTTTTATTTCACAATTTCAACCATAGTCACACTTGTGACACTTCAATAACACAAAATAATGTTCACATGCTTTCTTCTCATAAGCATGTAGGTACATCACAACAAAACACATTACTTCTTGACATACTCGCCGTACCTTTCCAGCGGTCTGACAGCTCTTCCTGCCCTTGTCTTTGTGATGGTGTTTCTTTCAAAAGTGTCTTTCTTTTCATTGTGTACATTCTGTGCATCACTTCTAGTTTCTTCTCTTGTGTCACTTAGATTTAGATTTCTCTGTGTTATGAGTTTCACGTGTTGCATCTTTTACTGGTGATGCATGTTGTGTTTTTTTGTGTCAGCTGAGGTTGCAAAGGTGTCTTCTCCACGTCTGGTGGTTTCTCTGGAGTTATGTGTGGGGGTAGTTCTCTGGTCTTCAGACCCACTCGATTACGTCGGATTAGAAGTCCTCTGTCTCGACTTTGTATGATCTCTCGTCCAGTCGTTTCTGAACTGTTGCTCTCTGCCATCTGGTATCTCCTAGCTTATAAGGTTTGAGTCTTACGACATCACCTTCTTCCAGGATTGGCAGATCCTTAGCATGTTGGTTGTAGATTTTTGACTGTTTTCCTTGCAAATCCTTCATCTTTTTCCTCTCTTACTCAATCTCAGCACCACGTGGTTTGAGGAGGTTTGATGTAGTTGGAAGTGTTGTTCTTGTTCTCCTTCCATGTAGTCTTTGTGCAGGACTACTGTTCACTCCTTGCGCAGGGGTGTTGCGCAATTCCAGTATTGCCAAGTAGACATCTGTCTGAAGAAGGGTTTCGACCTGAAACGTTGCCTATTTCCTTCGCTCCATAGATGCTGCCTCACCCACTGAGTTTCTCCAGCATTTTTGTCTACCTTCGATTTTCCAGCATCTGCAGTTCTTTCTTAAACATCTGTTTTGGAGTGAGTGGTTTTCTTCAGTACTCGCTTAGCTGCCTTGACTGCTGATTCCACCTTACCGTTAGCTTGGCTATGTCTTGGAGAAATTGTGTAGTGGTCAAATTCCCATTTCCTGGCAAATTTGGCGAACTCATTTGATGAGAACTGTGTCCCGTTGTCGCTTACCACAGTGCTGGGAATTCCGTATCTTGCAAAGTGATTCTTGAGTTTCACAATGACTGTCTTGCTGCTCAGGTCGTACAGTCTGTCTATTTCACAGAAATTAGATAGTCAACTGTGAAATATTGCTTTCCCTCAAGTTCGAACATATCGGTTCCCACTTTCTCCCAGCGGCGATCTGGGAGGTCATGGGGCATCAGAGTTTTTTCTGATTCTGTTGTTCGTACGTCCTGCAGGCTTCACAGTTTGAAATGAATTGCTTCACATCAGAGTTCAGTCCGGGCCAGAAAATGCATTCTCTAGCACGTCTAAGGGTTCCTTCGTCTCCTAGGTGAGAGGTGTGGAGTGTCTCCTTCATATCTGCGTAGAGTGACAGGGATTACAACTCTCTCTCCTCTGAATACTAGGCCGTCTTGCACACTCAACTCATCTCTGACGTTGAAGTATGGTTGTGCTGCCTCTGGGACTTCTGCTTTGTGATCTTTGGATTTCTGTTGGGTTGGGCATCTCTAGGATAGCCTGGATCTTCTTCGGATCCGGTTTCAAGCCACGATCTGTAACTATGTCCTAGAAATGTGAGACAAGTAGTTTTCACTACTGACTTCTTCCAGTTCAGCTTGATGCCTTTGTCTCTACATCGCTGAAGAAGATCTTGCAGTCTTCCATTGTGATTTCTTTTTGCATCTTCTCTGGTGTCCCCTACACCGAATAGGATGATGTCATCTGCAACACATTCCGCTCCCTTTAATCCTTCTAGGGCTTGTTGCAGCTTCTTCTGGAAGATCTCTGCACTTTCAATCCAAATGGCAACCTCTTCCAGCGATATCTCCCAAAAGGGGTGTTCATGGTTGTTAGGAACCTGCTCTCCTCATCTAGTTCGCAGTGGAGATATCCTGACTTCAGATCTAATTTGGAGAAAATCTTCGCCTTGGACAGCTCAGAGAGTACATCCTCTAGGACTGGTAGTCTGTGGATCTCCGTTTTTGGGACTTTGTTGAGGGGTCTAGGATCTACGCAGAACCTCAACTCTGTGCTGTCCTTTTTCTCCGTAACGACCAGCCTGCTACACCACTCAGTTGGTTCTTCGACTTTAGTCAAGATGTCCTGCTCGACCAGCTTCATGAGACCGTTCATGACCTACTCTTTCATGGCTACAGGTACCAGCTTTGCAGAACAATGTGATGGGGTCACATCCTCTGTCCTAGTTATCAACTTGACCTTGCCTGGTAGTCTCCCCGGTCTTTTGTGGTCAAAGACATCTTTGTAGCTCTTGAGTAATGAGCCAGCCTCGCTAACAGCATTCAGGCTCATGAAATTCTCGTAGTGAACCGTGATGAGTTTCATCTGTTGTGCAGCTTTGCCGTTCAGGAGCAGTGTGAGCCAGCCTTCCTCTACCACTATGACGTGAACACGGTACTTCTTGTTGTTCATCTTGTTCCGGAGTATGACTTTCGTCCTACCTTCTGTCAGCAGGTTGGATCCGTTGTACATCTTTAAGATTATTTTCTCTCGTATAATGTCCTCCTTGTTGGGTACAAGATCCTTGGGAATCACATTAACACTGGCACCAGGGTCAATCTGAAACTTGATGGCTTCTGTGCCGACCTGCATCTCAGCGAATAGGCCTGAAGAGGAATTGTTTCCAGTTGCAATGAACTCAATGCAACTCACAGACTGTGTCGGAAATGGGCGGTGTGTCAGAGGTCTCCACGTACCTGTGCAGACCCTGTTTCTGCGTGCTGTTCTTCCTCTGCAGCAGCAGGCAAAGTGGTTTTGTCGTCCGCATCTGTTGCAGTCCTTCCCATACACTGGGCATTCCTCCTTCCTGTGCTTGTGCGTCCTCGCACAGAACTTGCACTTGACTAGTCCCTGATTCTTCCTCTGCGAAGGAAAATCAACCATCTTTTCTCTCGGTTTGAATCCTTCCACCTTGTGTATTGTCAGCTCTTCGCCGATGACCTGCATTCTTGTTGCTATTACCTCCTAGGATCTACATATGTCCACAGTCCCCTGCAGTGTCAGATTCCTCTTCCGAAGGAGCGTCTTCCTAGTTGACTGGTCTGCAATACCAATGACTATGCAATCTCGAATGAGACTTTCTATCAGGCAATCAGAAGTTGCATGTCTTAGCAAGCTCCTTCAGCTCTGCAACATACAATTCAATGCTTTCCTCTGATTTCTGGTCTCGTTTATTGAAAATGAATCTTTCATACATTTCATTCGTCTCTCCTATGATGATGGTACACATCTTGTCGATGACTTTCACATCCGTCTCATCTGCTACCATTTCGAACGTCAGGGTATTGAAGATTCGCAGTCCTTCCGGTCCAACAGTATGCAGGAATACAGTTTTTTGATACTGTTTCTCCTTCTTATCCAGTTCTGTACCACTGCATAATACTCAAGTGCTTTGAGAGGTTGATCATGGCGCAAATCAACTCCTACCTCGACAAAGACCTGGACCCACTGCAGTTCGCTTACCACCACAACAGATCAACGGTGGATGCGATCTCACTGGCTCTCCACTCTGCTCTGGACCACTTGGACAACAAAAACTCATATGTCAGGCTGTTATTCATTGACTACGGCTCGGCATTTAACACAATCATCCCCTCCAAGCTGGTTACCAAACTCTCAGAACAGGGTCTCTGCACATCCCTCTGCAATTGGATCCTCGACTTCCTCATTCACAGACCACAGTCTGTCTGTATTGGTGGAAATGCGTCAGCCTCGATAACAATCAGCACGGGAGCACCTCAAGGCTGCGTGCTCAGCCCCCTGCTGCACTCACTCTATACTCATGACTGCGTAGCCGGTCATAGTGCGAACTCCATCATCATGTTCGCTGACGACACCACTGTTGTGGGACGTATCACTGATGGGGATGAGTCAGAGTATAGAAGTGAGATCGACCGTTTGACCAAATGGTGCCAGCACAATAACCTGGCTCTCAACGCCAGCAAAACCAAGGAGCTGATTGTGGACTTTGGAAGGGGTAGGATGGGGACCCATAGTCCTGTTTATATCAACGGGTCGATGGTGGAGAGGGTCAAGAGCTTCAAATTCCTGGGCGTGCATCTCTAGATCTCTCCTGGTCTGAGAACACAGATGCAATTATAAAGAAAGCACATCAGCGCTTCTACTTCCTGAGAAGATTACGGAGAGTTGGTATGTCAAGGAGGACTCTCGAACTTCTACAGGTGCACAGTAGAGAGCATGCTGACCGGTTGCATCGTGGCTTGGTTCGGCAACTTGAGTGCCCAGGAGCGGAAAAGGCTACAAAAAGTTGTACACTGCCCAGTCCATCATCGGCACTGACCTCCCTACCATCGAGGGGATCTACTGCAGACGCTGCCTCAAAAAGGCTGCCAGCATCATCAAGGACCCACACCATCCTGGCCACTCACTCATCTCCCCGCTGCCCTCAGGTAGAAGGTAGAGGAGCCTGAAATCTGCAACATCCAGGTTCAGGAATAGCCACTTCCCCACAGCCATCAGGCTACTAAACTCAACTCATACAAAACTCTGAACATTAATAGTCCATTGCATTTTATCTGTTTGTTTATTTATTATATATTTGTTTATTATATATTCAATGGTATATGGACACACTGATCTGTATTTATGCCTACTATATTCTGTCATGCTGAAACAGCAAGAATGTCATTGTCCTATCTGGAACACATGACAATAAACTCTCTTGAACTTGATTTTCCTACATTTGTTTAAACATTTTCCACTCTTCCACCCTGTTCTCTGAGCTTTAGAATGGGTGGTGGAGCCACGTGGAAAGATGGACTAGTCTGCGCCATTTTGTAATATCAGCGTATCCCCTCGCTCTTAATAGCTTATTTTATCTTTAAGCAGGCTCCCACAGCACGTAGTTTCAAACTTCGACACCCACAGCACTGATTTACACGCAGCATCTTATCTTTGGGTGCTTACTGAGCTACATACCATTCCTCTCATGCTATCAGCTAGTCCGGTCTCTGAGCGTTGAAACACTGATTCCTGAAAGCTTTTCAAAGCATTTTTGCTAATCATCTATTTGACTTTCAAATCTTCACTTTCACCGCTGCCACCATGTTTTGATATATGTCTACTAACAAAATAGGTAAACTAGCGTATAATAGACAGAGAAAGATGGCTCCACACACACTTGTGTTGGGATCAAAAGCAGGAATGAATTATTTCCAAGTCAAAGGTCACTAACTGATTTACTGAGCATGTGCGAGAATGAGTACCGCTCGTATGCATAAATCACATGGATGTCACAATTCTCAATGAAAATTGTTTTTTTTTTAATAATCTAAACACTATGTTAGCTGTTAATGAAAACGGAAGAATTTGATTAAAAGGGGATTTTTTTTAGAATAAAATCAATGTCAATGAAAATGAGATTCAGGATCCCATTGTGACGTCATTGTGACGTCTGACGCGCAGGGCAAGTGGAAAAATGTTTGTTGTAAAGTTTAAAATGTCAATTACTTATAAAATATAACATCAATCTGAACAAAACTTGCTACAGCACATCACAGGACAATGGTGAGTAAAGTGGGGCAAAAATTGGGGCATAAAGTGGAGCACAAACCTCTGCTGCGGTTACCATTGGCAACGTCCCATTGTGATGTCATTGTGGCACTCGGCTGCTTGAGAGCCAATTGTGATAGATAGATATATAGAAGATACTAGACTAAGTGGGACCCGTTGGGTCCCAGCTTCACACGGGAGGGCTGGTCCCCCAATGCAATATTCCACCTCTCCACCAATTCTGATATTGCTGCCCAGTGGGGGGGGGGGGCTTTCTGGAGCGCTAGTATGTGTGTTGTGGGTCAAAGGGACAGGTTTCCAGAGGGCTAGAATGGACATTGTGGGCCGAATGGATTCTTGGGCTGGCAGCTCAGGCCAGGCTGCTCAGTCACTCAGGCTGTTGTGCGTTGAAGGGACTGGTTTCCTGTGGGCTAGTATGGACATTGTGGACTGAATGGATTTTTGGACTTGCAGTTCAGTGAGTCATGGCTGGTGGGCTGGCAGTTCACTAAGTCATGGCTGGTGTGCTGGCACTTCAGTCATTTACAGCTGGTGGGCTGGCAGTTCACTTACTCATGGCTGGTGGACTGGCAGTCCAGTCACACAGCTGGTGGTGGCAGTTCACTTAGTCACCCCTCCTCCTTTCACCCCCCCCCACTCTGCTCCATGCCATTCCCCTCCCACCCCCCCCCCCCCACCACGCATTCAGTCCATCTCCCCTCAACCTCCCCCCCCCATGCACTCTTAGTGGCTCTCTGACAGCGCAACCATTCCTGCCTATTAGGTTCCCATTGTGATGAAGAAGACGCAGGCATGGCAAGTGGAAAAAGGATTTATTAAAGTTTAAAATGTGAATGACTTAAAATATAACAACAATTTAAATGTTAAAGATGAGATTTATTAAGTTATTTCTTGTTGTGTCTCTTGTGTTCTGCTGCTCACTGCCTCTTGATAACACTTTGCTGTTGATATAAAAAAAAGACAATTTTAATATAGACAGATTGAGCGGTCAAATTTTAACAAAGAAAATCTGAGAATTTACTTCAAAAGTCATCATGGAGTGCAGGCCGCAAGTCCAACCTCACAGCACTCTAAGCAGAATGCAGGCTGCAAGTCCAACCTCACAGCACTCGAAGCAGAGTGCAGGCAGCAAGTCCAACCGCACAGCACTCCAAGCAGAGTGCAGGCAGCAAGTCCAACCTCACAGCACTCCAAGCAGTGCAGGCCAGCAAATCCAATTTCACAGCATTTCAAGCAGAGTGCAGGCCAGCAAATCCAATTTCACAGCATTTCAAGCGGAGTGCACACACAGACACTCACACAGACACACACACACACCCAAAGACACACACACCGACACACAAACACATACACACACACACACACACACACACACACAGGGCCAGATTTAGATGAAGAGAGGCCCTAAGCTATTTCACTTGTGAGGCCCCCCCGCTCCCAATCCCCCACCCCCACGACTAGAGGACCATGACTACCCGACAGTGGCAGCGTGACACTTTTAGATCCTACTGTATGTTGTCATTAAACAGTTGGTTTTTAAATACATATTGGATTCACCGCGGAGCGGGCGATGCCTTACCTGGATCGCCGTTTGAAGCTCTGGAGTGTTGGGCCTGCTGCTTCAACATCATGGAGCTGTGGTTTGCAGAGCTCCCAGCCTCGGGCCGCGCTGATTTCAACATCATGGGGCCCTGGAATCCCTTTGCCGAGGGCCACCAGCCTGAATCTCTGCCCAGCTCAGCCTGTGGACTTCGGGAGCCACGGTCTCCGGTAGGAAGTGGCCGATTCGGAAGTCCCATAGTTGGGAAATATTTCTTAAAGAATTGTTCCTTATTGACAATTATATTGCAAAACCTGAATCAAATCTGAATCAAATCTGCTTGAAAAAGGCTAACCTAACTAAACAAACAGGTTCACTTTTTAATAAACAGACAACTCACAAAGCAGTTTGGTAGACCAATTCAAAACTTTACTAATTGTCGGCCGATGGAAGTGGCATTGAAAACAAACCCCAGCCAAGTGAGCAACACAGACACTTGGCTGTCCTCTCTCCACTTCCCTGAACACAGAATTACATGGTATTATATACTGTTGAGGCGGTTGATGTCGTGCCGGTAGTTTAAAATAAAATGGTCTAAGGCCGGAAGATGGCCATGAGGGGAGGTCCAAGTGGAGGGGGTCCATTGGAGACGGGAAAAGGAATCATCAATGGGGGCGAGGACTCCTTCCCATGGAAGAACGTTGTGAGGAGGAGGCGACGGAAGAAGAGCTCCAAATCGTGGCGGCGCGGAACTCATTGAGGTGGGTATGGAGGGAGACAAAGGTGAGGCTTCTGCTGCGGACAAACCGTTCTGTATCTGAGAGAGGGAGGTCAGGTAGGATGGTGAACACACGGCAGGGATGGGGGTTGGGGCCGGAGGAAGGCAGGTGAGTGGACTGAGGCTGAGGTAATGTCTGGTGGGGGGGGGGTGGTATGAGGACTGTAGTGTGGGTGGGGAAGAGCTGGGGTCACATAGTTTGAGGGGAATGGGGAAGACCCAGTGGAACAGCCACTGAGGTTACCAGAGTTGGGCTGACTAGCATTAGGACCCAGCGCAGTCAAACCCAGGGGAGTGGGAATCTGCAGCATGGAAACCAAAGATACTAGAGGAGCTCCTCTAGTATCTTTGGTGGAAACTTCAGGCCCGGTGCTGAGTCCAGGCTGCAGGTTAGGCGACGGCTGCTGGTGGGCGGTGGAGTGGCGAGGGTCGGCGGGCAAAGCGTGGGTGGTTCCGGTGGGCGGATGGTCGGTGGGGCGGCGAGCTTCGATGGGCCCGGTGTGGCGGTGAATTGGGTAGGCCCCTAGACCGGCGGCGAGGTGGGTCGGCCCCCAGTGCGGTTGCGAGGTGGGTAGGACCCCATTGCGGCCGCGAGGTGGGAGGGCCCCCCGTGCGGTGGCGACGTTCGGCAGGGGAAAAGGGATAAATAAACTACATACCTTTAGCTTTGTCCTGCACTTCCACTAATCCAAGGATCTGTGGAGCAAATTCCTCTCCACAACGAATATATACCTCACCTGCATTTTAATCCCTCCCCCCCACACACCACCAAAGCCTCCGGAATCGCAAGGACAGCGCCACCGATGGTAGGTTTTGTAACAACGCCACTATCTCAAAAGTTTTATACACCTTGGTGGAGCGAGCAGAGGCCCCCCCTAGATCTCGAGGCCCTAAGCTTAAGCTTGTCTAGTTTATACGTAAATCCGGCCCTGCACACACACACACACACACAAAAAAAGACACACACACAGACATACACACAAACACAAAGACACAAACACGTACACACACATACTCAGACACTCACAGACACACATACAGAAACAGTCACTCACACACAGACAAAGTCAAACACACATACACAGACACACACTCATACACATACACAGACACTCATAAACACACACATACACAGACCATCACACAGACACACATACGCATGCACAGACAGACACGCACAGACACACGCACGCATACACTCACAACACACACACAAAGACACACACACCATATATATGGCAGTAACATTTTTTGGATACTCAAACGGCTCAGCGCGGCATCTCCACTTTGGGCCTTCCGCAGTCAGCAACACTTCCGCATTCAGCACGACCTCTGTACTCACCGGAAATGACGCAATCAGCGTGATCTGTCCACTAAGCGGAAATCACGAAATGAGTGGGACTTTTGCAGTCGGACCTAATAAAGCGTTTATTCCTTCCAGGCACAGCTGTTGCAAAAGGCGCAGCTGTTGCAAAAGGCACATTTCAAAAGCCACCTTTATTTCAAAAGCCACATTTCAGAAGCTACATTTATTTCAAAAGCTACATTTCTTTCAAAGGCTACATTTATGTCAAAAGCTACATTTATTTCAAAAGCTACATTTATTTCAAAAGCCTCATTTATTTCAAAAGCCACATTTCAAAAGCCACATTTATTTCAAAAGCCACATTTCTTTCAAAGTCCACATTTCCAAAGCCACGTTTATTTCAAAAGCCACATTTATTTCAAAAGCCACACCTCAAAAGCCACATTTCAAAAGCTACATTTCTTTCAAAAGCCACATTTCTTTCAAAGGCTACATTTATGTCAAAAGCTACATTTATTTCAAAAGCTACATTTATTTCAAAAGCCTCATTTATTTCAAAAGCCACATTTCAAAAGCCCCATTTATTTTAAAAGCCACATTTATTTCAAAAGCCACGTTTATTTCAAAAGCCACGTTTATTTCAAAAGCCACATTTATTTCAAAAGCCACACCTCAAAAGCCACATTTCAAAAGCCACATTTCAAAAGCCACGTTTATTTCAAAAGCCACATTTATTTCAAAAGCCACACCTCAAAAGCCACATTTCAAAAGCCACATTTCTTTCAACAGCTACATTTCTTTCAAAAGCCACATTTCAAAAGCCACATTTATTTCAAAAGCCACATTTATTTCAAAAGCCACATTTCTTTCAAAAGCCACGTTTATTTCAAAAGCCACACCTCAAAAGCCACATTTCTTTCAAAAGCCACGTTTCTTTCAAAAGCCATGTTTCTTTCAACAGCCACGTTTATTTCAACAGCCATGTTTATTTCAACAGCCACGTTTATTTCAACAGCCACACCTCAAAAGCCACATTTATTTCAAAAGCCACACCTCAAAAGCCACACTTATTTCAAAAGCCACACATTTCAAAAGCCACATTTATTTCAAAAAGCCACATTTATTTCATAAGGCACATTCATTTCAAAAGCCACATTCATTTCAAAAGCCACATTCATTTCAAAGGCCACATTTCAAAAACCACATTTCTTTCAAAAGCCATGTTTATTTCAAAAGCCACAGCGCCACCTCTCCACTGAGCGGAAATGACGCACTCAGCGCCACCTCTCCACTGAGCGGAAATGACACACTCAGTGCCACCACTCCACTAAGCGGAAGTCATGGAATGAGTGGCAATTTTGCATTAAGCACAGTCCTGATCGAATAAAACGTTTATTCACGCTTTTTCCTTCCGAAAACTGTAGCAAGCATTTGAGAACCAAAAGACACTTTGCAAGCATTTTAGAACCAAAAGACACTTTTTGCAAGCATTTTAGAACCAAAAGACACTTTTTGCAAGCATTTTAGAACCAAAAGACACTTTTTGCAAGCATTTTAGAACCAAAAGACACTTGATGCAAGCATTTTAGAACCAAAAGACACTTTTTGCAAGCATTTTTGAACCAAATGACACTTTTTGCAAGCATTTTTTAACCAAAAGACACTTTTTGCAAGCATATTAGAACCAAAAAAGACACTTTCTGCAAACATTTTTGAACCAAAAGACACTTTTTGCAAGCATTTTTGAACCAAAAGACACTTTTTGCAAGCATTTTAGAACCAAAAGACACTTTCTGCAAGCATGTTAGAACCAAAAAAGACACTTTCTGCAAGCATTTTAGAACCAAAAGACACTTTTTGCAAGCATTTTAAAACCACATTAAGGGCACTCACAGTTGAGTAGACATGTGTTCAGTGTTATTCACAGCTCAGAGAGACGTGACTCTCGCTTCCTCCATTTTGCAGAGACAAACTGAGGCACTGAACACTTCCAGGCTTTATAGTCCCTCCCCCCTCCCACCAGCTGGGGCAGCAGAGAGAATCTCAACATTTTTAAAACATTAATAAGTCTTTTATTTTTAATCGATCGGAAAAATTCCTCTTGTCCTGCGCAGCGGAGGGGTCTTTGCGTAAGATGGCCAAAAATCACAGCCGTAAGTGGCAGCGTTTTTTCTAAAATCAATATCCAGAACAACAGGAAGTGGTCAAGATGAGACTTTTAGTGATATTGATTGTGATCTCAATTGATCTTATCTTTGTCTACAAACTCCTTGGGCAAGTTCTAGACTGTTTCTGCATTTGATGCATTTGTTAGATTGTAGTACAAATTAGGAAATTTGAGGTGTCTAAAATAAGTTATATAGTAATCATGGGGGACTTTACATACAGATTGAAAAAATCAGATTAGTATCAATAACATAGAGGAGGAATTCCTGGAATGGATACAAGACGAATTTCTAGTTAAGTATATTGAGGAAGTGACGAAGGAGCAGGATGCTTCAGACCTCGTACTGTGCAATGAGACAGGAATTATCATATATAATTATAGATTTACTTCATTAACTTAAAAATGATGCAGCTCAATCTGGAACTGGGAATTTTCATCTTAACAATGGAAACTGAACGGATGAAGATTAGGTTGTCTGTGATGGACTGGTAAACTACTTTAAAAGTAATAACATTATAATAATAACACCCTACAAAAGTAATAACACCCAGTTCCAGGTTGGGGTGGCACAGCGATAAAGTTGCTGCCTTACAGCACCAGAAACCTAGGGTTGATCCTGATTATGGGTGCTGTCTGTATGGAGTTTTTTTACGTTCACCCTGTGACATTCCAAAGACGTACAGGTTTTCAGGTTAATTAGACTTTGTAAAGTTTGAAATTGTCCCTAGAACTAGTGTACAGGGTGATCATTGGTCAGCGTGGGCTGAAGGGCTTGTTTCCATGCTGTATCTTTAAAGCATCTGCAGTTTCTTCCTACACATAAAGTAAAGTTTAATTGGACATATATGGCTAATATTTAATCAAATGATGCATGATTTGCAACATATACATTCCTTTAAGGAAGAAACACGAAAAGTGGTTCCACGATGCATTGCAGGAGAAATTAATGGTAATTTTAATCCATGGGAAGGTCTTCTAAAGTTCTTCAAAAAATAGCAGGAATTTCCCCCACGCTATTATGGGAATCCTTCAAAGCATTTATTAGAGGAGTCATTATTTCATTCCAAGCTTATCAAAATAAAAAGAATAAGAATGAACAAAGACATTTAGAAGAACAAATAAAACAATTAGATACAGATAATGCTAAAAATCCAACTATGGATAAACATAATAAAATCCTACTATTGAAATTCAAGCTAAATAAATTACTGTCAGAGAAAGTTATAACATTATTTCAAATCACAAAACAAGAACACTTCGAATTCGGGGACAAACCCCACAAACTCCTAGCACGGCAACTGAAAAAACGGGAAAAAGAGAATGCAATACTAAAGATTAAATCAGACAGAGGGGAATTATTAACACTACCCAAGGATATCAATAAAAGATTTGCTCAATTTTACCAGAATCTATACGCATCTAAAACGTTAATAGACAATAATAAAATCTCAGAATTTTTAGATAACTGTAACCTACCACAATTAGAACTGAGGGAATAAGAGGAACTGGGAGCACAAATTACTTCTAAGGAGATAGAAGACACAATAAAAACACTAAAGAATGGAAAAACACCAGGACCAGACGGATTCAGTAATGAATTTTATAAATCTTTTTATGACATAGTTACTCCACGATTACAGAAAATGTATACACATGCTTTTAAAGAGCAAAACTTACCTGAAACACTAGCAGAATCAACGATCATATTAATACTTAAAAAAGATAAAAATATAGAAGAACCAGGATCATATAGAGCTATAGCTTTGTTAAATACGGATCAAAAAATAATAGCGAGAACACTAGCCAATAGACTAAGCAGGTATGTTAGTAGACTAATAAATGAGGATCAAACAGGATTTATACCTAAGAGACATTCATTTAATAACTTGAGACGTTTGCTTAACATAATGCACTCACATAAATCTCAGGACCAAGAGTTATCTATCATCTCATTGGACGCAGAAAAAGCGTTTGATCAAGTAGAATGGGACTATATGATTAAAGTATTGCAAAAATTCCAATTGGGAGAGAACTTCATCGCTTGGATAAAACTATTATATAACAAACCTACGGCTAGAATACTAACTAATAATATATTATCCTCGAAATTTGAACTATCAAGGGCAATAGACAAGGATGTTCATTATCACCGCTGTTATTTGCTTTAGTAATCGAACCCCTTGCTGAAAAAATAAGAACACACATGGATATTTACGGTTATACAAAATATTCAAATAACAAAATATCCTTATATGCCGATGACGTACTATTGTACATCACAAAACCACAAATTAGTATACCAAATATATTAAATTTAATTGAGGACTTTGGATCCTTTTCAGGATATAGAATAAACTGGAACAAAAGTGAAATTATGTCGATAAAACCAAAAGACTCAACACACCTCAGGAAATTCCCCTTTAAAATAGCTACAGAAAAATTCAAATATTTGGGAATTGAAATTACTAGAAATTACCAGGATATGTTTAAAGCCAATTATAATCCCTTACTTAAGAAATTAAATAATATGATTAAATTCTGGAAAACACTTCCGATGTCCTTAATAGGCAGAATAAATGCTATAAAAATGATTTTCTTACCACAAATCCTATACCTATTTCAATCAATACCTATATATCTCCCAAAAAAGTTTTTCAAAAAATTGGACTCAGACATTACAAATTTTATATGGGATTATAAATCCCATAGAATACAAAGAGCACACCTTAACAAACGAAAAGAGTTGGGGGGTCTCGCGCTCCCTAACTTTATGTATTATAAATGGGCAGTAAATATTAAAAATATGATTCACCTGCTGGACAATTCTGCCCAGCAGGTGGACTGGATTATAATGGAAAAAGAGGACTGTTCCCCGAGTAATATAGGAGCGATTATTCTCTCTCCAATAAATTTGAATAATAAAAATTATAATAAAAACCCAATTATAAATAGCACAATTAGAACATGGAAACAAATAAAACAGAATCTAAAATTAAGAAACCTATCTCTCTCAATACCAATAGTTAATAACCCATCGTTTAAACCTTCAACCATAGACAAATCATTTATACAATGGGAAAGAATGGGAATCAAAACGCTCGAAGATCTATATGAATGGGGAAAATTACTATCATTTCAACAACTACAACTGAAATATAATCTGAAAAATAATCAATATTTTAAATATCTACAAATTCGTGATTACCTGAAAAAATACACAAAAGACTATCATAATATGCCTTCCGACTTACTAGATGAAGCAATGAAGACAAAGGCGGAATCAGCTAATCTAATATCGTACTTATATAATATCATTTTAAACATAGAAATACCCACAACAGAAGGAATTAGAAGAGACTGGGAACAAGAATTAGCTATAAAAATTTCAAAAGAGAGCTGGGATAACCACTTACTACAGGTGCATAAATGTTCGATCAACGTACGACATACGCTCATCCAATTCAAAACATTACATAGACTATATTATTCAAAAACTAAATTAAATAAAATCTTTCCTAATGTTTCACCAATCTGTGATAAATGTCTCTGTCAAGAAGCTACCATAGCGCATTCTTTTGTTTTTTGTACAAAAATCCAAAAATTCTGGTATGAAATATTTGATATTTTCTCAAAATTAATTAAAATAAAACTGGTACCAGAACCAGAATGGATCATTTTTGGAATATCGGAAGGTATCTCTGAATTAAACGTGTATCAGAAGAACTTATTCAATTACGGGCTAATAATGGGAAAAAGGCTTATACTTAAATTCTGGAAAAATGCGCCCACACCAACAATAAAAATGTGGACATCAAATATGTTGGAAACATTACATCTGGAAGAGATGAGATTCCTCTTAGCAGGGAAAGCAGACCAATTCCAAAAGACGTGGTCTACGTTTTTGGACCTATTACAAGCATGAGGTGCAATAGTAATTTAAAAAATAAATAAATAAAGAAATGGTATCAGGACCTGGTAATGGGAGGTAAAACAATAAAAACAGACTTGGTTGGTGGTTCCCTTTCTGCGATTGTTCCTACTCTCTTTTTCTTTCTTTTCTAGGATCTACTTTCTTACTTTACTTCCTTCTCTAACTTCTTTTCTAAGGGGCTTTCTTTTCACAACACTCTCTTGCACCTCACGACTCTTGCGCACTTTCTTTACTTTTCTTACTTCTATCTTTCTCTTAAAGCTTAAAAAAATGAAGCGGTATAAAGAATGTATTAAGATATAAGTGTTGTGTATTACTGTAATTTACCGTACTTCTAATAAAAATAATTTAAAAAAATAAAAAAATAAAAAAATAGCAGGAAGCCAGAGGAATTGGGAGCCTTTTATCATTCTACAAGTTATGACCAAAAAATTGATAAACGAAAATAAAACAAGACCAAACTAGTGAAAGACTAAGAACTTCCTTTAAAAAACTTAATGACGACATATGTGGATAATTCACTGGCAGTAATGAGGAAATATACTATGGGGAATAGGGATGTGGCAATAGAATTTTTAAAAAACTAGACCTAGTGCAGACCCGTTGGGTCTGCTCCCCAACGCAAGATTCCACCACTCACCCATTCCCTCAACGCAACCCATTCCCCCAACGCAATATTGTACCATAGCCCCCGACTGCGCAGGCGAGGCTCATTTCTCCTCATCCCCCTGCACTCCCTCAGCCTCCTGTTCACCCTCCCTCTTCAATCCCTAGAGAGGGAGGGGGGTAGAGAGAGAGGGGTGGTAGAGAGGGAGCGGGTAGAGAGGGAGGGGGGTAGAAAGGGAGGGGGTAGAGAGGGAGGGGGTGGAGAGAGACGGGCAGAGAGGGAGGGAGGTATAGAGAGGAGGGAGAGGGGTAGAGTGGGGGAGGGTAGAGGGAGGGGGTAGAGAGGGAGTAGGATAGATAGGGAGGGGGAGGGAGGGTAGAGAGGTGGGCAAGACAGGGTGTGTAGACGTGGCAATTACCCTCCCTATTCCCTCCTCTCCCTCAATCCCCCTGCTCTCCCTCCTTACCTGCCCAGGATCTTTCCCCTCTCCACCCCACTCCCCATCTCACTCCTCCTCCCCACCCCATCTCCTCATTTCCCTCATCCTACTCCCCTCACACCCATTCCATGTCCCAGCACCTACCCAGGTTGTAAATCAGCGGCAGGGCCTGGAACTCAGCCTCATTCTCGTACTCGGCCCGGCCCTGGCTGTGGACGCCAGCCGTCAGCTCGGCCGCCGCCTGGGCTCCAGCCCATCCCAAGCCATGGGCTCAGCCCTCACTCCAGCTCCAGGACCAGGCTGGGCTCCACCCCAGGCCCAATCCCCGGGCTCGGCCCGCGGTATCACTCTCCCCACCAGTTACGGGGCGCCAGCAGCCGCTGCCACTCCTTGTTCACCGCGAGCACTGGAGTGGCCCCTCCCTCCCGGAGCATCCCGTCCTGCCTTGTGAGTGTATTGTGACGTCACTCGGATTTTTTTTGTGGGTGAGTTTGAAGAAATCGGGCTGATTTTAATTTTTCAAGGATTAATAATTTCGGAAATATATGTGGTAATGCGACGGGAAGATGGTTATCGCCACCACGGGGAAAATGTGAGTAGGATGTGTGAAACTGGGGAGGCTGTGGCCAAGCGTTTGGAAGATAGGAAGACGGGGGGGGGGGTGTTGAGCAGCGGCGGGGCTTGATGTCAACGGTGCACAAGTGCGCCGCTCCCACCAGCTCTTGTCCAGTGCAACTGCGCCGTTCTCCGTGCTCGGTCCCGTCCCCCTGATTGGAGCCATTCCGCTCACATGAGGCGCCGTCGATGGGGGGGCTATAAATAGCGGGAGGGTGAGAGGCGGTGATTAGTCGAGCCGCGGATGAGGTGTTTAGTTGTGAGCTGGGAGGTTTAGTTAAGTGGAGGTGAGGTGGGGTTAAGGTATGAAGTGAAGTTTAGTGAGGTGTGAGGTTTATCTGAGGGGCGAGGTTTAGTGAGGTACGGTTTAGTTGAGGTGAGGTTTAGGTATGAGGAGAAGTTTGTTAGTGAGATATCGTCGAGGCGAGGGGTTTAGTCAAGGTGTAGGTGTGTAGGTTAGGAGAAGTGAGCATAGGTGAGGTGAAGAGAAGTGGGTGTTTGAGCTCAGGAAGGGAGACTGAGGTGCTGCTAAAGGAGACGAGACCACTGCCTTCTGTGGCAGAGAATTCCACAAATTCACAACACTCTGTGAAAAAGTTTATTCTCATCTCAGTGCTTGGCAAAGAGACATTTCAGGTAACATTTTTGTAAAGATTTTTTTAGCTGTATGAAGTTATTTATTGAAACATATAAGATTATTAAGGGATTGGACACGCTAGAGGCAGGAAACATGTTCCCAATGCTGGGAGAGTCCAGAACTAGGGGCCACAGTTTAAGAATAAGCGGTAGGCCATTTAGAACGGAGATGAGGAAAGACTTTTCACCCAGAGAGTGGTGAATCTGTGCAATTCTCTGCCTCACAAGGCGTTGGAGGCCAATTCTCTGGAGGCTTTCAAGAGAGAGTTAGATAAGAGCTCTTAAAGATAGCGGTCAAGGGATATGGGGAGAAGGCAGGAACGTGGTACTGATTGTGGATGATCAGCCATGATCACGGTGAATGCGGTGCTGGCTCAAAGGTCCGAATGGCCTACTCCTGCACCTATTGTCTATTGTCTATTGTCTATTTCATTAAATATATATCTTTTGGGGGTTATTGTACTAGTTATGTGTTAGAAAAATTCTAAGCTTCGGTTATGTATTGTCCATATAGTATTTTTGGTATGTAGTTTTGGTCTGCTTTCGTTCTGAATGTGTGGGTTTGTTGGTTGTTGGCTTCTGGACATTTGAATTTCCCTGAGGGGATCAATAAAGTATTTAGTATTATTATTATTATTATTATTATGTAAACTACCAGCAGAAAGCACTTTCAATTTATTGAAAATGCAGGAGCTTCAGGGAGTGTTACCCCCTGAACCCCCACCGGGACGCTGCCCCTGGATCCCGTCGGGGGCCTAGCCGGCCTCCTGGACCCCCGGCCAATACTTCCTACTTCTTTTCTGGAGGTGAATATCATGCCTGAATTTGGTATTTTAAACATTAATCTACTGGAGCTGATAATGAGACTGAAATCTGATAAATCCCAAGAAACTAATGATCTGCATCCCAGAATTTGAGCAGAAAAGAATGGATTCTTTGGTTTTCATCTTCCAAAATTCTATAAATTCTGGATTTGTAAATCAGCATCTGCAGTTCCTTCCTATAATTTAACTCCCCTTCCCATTCTCACACTGACCTTTCTGTTCTGGGCCTCCCCCATTGTCGGAGTGAGGCCAAATGCAAATTGGAGGAACAGCGCCTCATATTTTGCTTGGGCAGCTTACAACCCAGTGGTATGATTTCTCTATCTTTAAGTAATCTTTGCATCCCCTCTCTCTCCGTCCCTCCCCCACTCTAGTCGTTGTACTAGTTTCACTCTCGTCCTGGTGAGTTTCATTGTCTGTAACTCTCTGGCCCACAGCTAACAATGGCCTGTTTCCTTTATCATCATTACTTTTTTGCATATCTTTCATTCATTTGTTTTATATCACCATCTATAGCCCTCGTTACCCTTTATCCCGACTCAATGTGAAAAAGGTCTCGACCCGAAACGTCACCTGTTTCTTTTTTCCAGACATGCTGCCTGTCCCGCTGAGTTACGACAATTTTTTGTGTCTATCTTCGGTTTAAACCAGCATCTGCAGTTCCTTCCAACACTATCTTTAAATAATGATTAGACTAAGTGGGATCCGTTGGGTGGGGTGGTGTGGGGGGGAGAGGGGGCAATGGGGGAGGGGTAAAGGGGGCTTGGGGTGGTGTGGGGGGATGGGGTGTGGGGGGGCTGGGGTGGTGCGGGGCGGGACAGGGAATGGGGGAGGGGTAAAGGGGGGTGTGGGTGTGTGGAGGGGAGGGGGTGTGTGTGGGGTGGAGGGGAAGGGGGTAGAAGGGGAGGGGGGAAGGGAGGGTGTGGGGAGGTGGGACTCCACTCAGCGGCCACCGGCCGTGGCATCACACAGCACCTCCCGACTCCACACAGCGGTTTTCCCGACTCCAAACTGCGACTTTCCCAACTCCAAACTGCGACTATCCCGACTCCACACAGCGACTTTCCCGACTCCACACAGCGACTTTCCCGACTACACACAGCGACTTTCCCGCCTCCACACAGCGACTTTCCCGACTCCACACAGCGACTTTCCCGACTCCGCACAGCGACTTTCCCAACTCTACACTGCGACTTTCATGACTCCACTCAGCGACTTTCCCGAATCCAAACAGCGACTTTCCCGACTCCACTCTTGCTGACTCAAGGGCCTGTCCCACTTGGGCGTTATTTGCGCACCATTTGCACGTCATGACGCGTGCGTAATGCCTGGTGAGACGTGGTGGCGTAGGCAGTGATGCGCGGTTGCGCGCGGCACCCCAGGATTTGGGGATTCACAAAATCCCCGCATGCCACCTGCGTGACGCGCAAATGATGCCTAAGTGGAACAGGCCCTTCAATCAGCACTAGTTGTGGACTCAGACCCGCCACCGTGTCTTTATTATCCAGCGGGTACCGGAAGGGGCATTACTTTCATGGTGACTGACAGGCGAGAAAACCAATCTGCTGGTCTCAGGATTTTTTAAACCTTCATAACTTTTGTATAATTCCACGGATCGGAACAAAATTTTGTGTGCTTGGAGAGAGGCGAACGGTGAATAAGGTGGCGAAAAATATCCTAGCGATAAAGGGTACCGTTTTTTGCCCACATTTTTTTTTAAAGCAAACCGGAAGTGGTCAAGATGAGAGTTTTAGTAATGGTATAGAAGAAGATAGACAGATGTATTATCAACACATTAAGGAAATAATGTCAGAAAACGCCAATAATCTGAATCCAGAAATTCCATTAGTTCGTTCATCAGGTGATGCTGCACACCCCATCCACACGCTTCATCTCCCCCCCTCGCTGGGGCCAGGCCATGGTTTACTTGTTCTTTCCCCATTAACTGGGGTCCAGAGTCCACCCTCCCCTCTCGCTGGGGCCCCAGTTTTTGTGCTCCCTCTCCACTTGCTGAGGTTAGGGTTCCACCCTCCGCACTCACCCTCCATTTCCACCCTCACCACAAACAGACCCTGCTCCTTATGCTTCCACTCGGGGCTCTGGTTCCTGTCACTTTTTGAACCCATCTATCTCTATTGGCTGTGGTTTATGAAACCATGCTCCTTTTGAACTTTCAAAGGGTTAATCTAAAATGAGCCGTGCCTTTAAACTGATAAATGTATTATTTTTATGTATAACATTAAAAGAAAAAGTGAATTCATTGTATTTTATAACTAATGGAATGGAATTAAATTTGATAGTCCACCAGGTTCGTTAAACTGGCACAATCAATGTCCAGAGCACGTCAGATTAACAGTGTTTTATTGTAATGAGATTGAGCAGAGTTAAAATAACATTTAAGGAAGGGAAATAAATGTTCAATCATTTGGATTTATTTAAGGATTAACCTAGGAGACAGTGAATGTTTGAATTTTCAATGGACTTCTAGGAGATTAATAGAGACACTTGGAACTGCAAGAAGGTCTGGACCCTAAACATCGTCTGTCCATTCCCTCCACAGATGCTGCCTGAGCTACTGAGTTCTTCCAACACTTTGTGTTTTATGAGATGAGTGAACAAAGTTAGTTCATACGAGGTAATGTACCCCTATAATCACGAGCACGCAGGTGGATGTCTGCTGGTCTACAGTTCGCGAACTTTCCATCTTATGGGTCAAAACGGGCAAAGGATGTTATTTCAATATTTCCGCGTTCGCCGTTGCTCCGGGAAGCCAATTGGAAGCACTCAACAGATTGGTTTCCAATCATTCCTCTCCTATTTCCTGCTATTTAAAAACTGGAAATTTATATCGCACTCGCTATTGAGGGACAGCTGCCGAGTTAGTTATCTGCGCTGCCACCAAATGTGTATATGGCTCTGCGTGTGGTTATGTGCCTCACACAAGTATATGGTTGAGTATGCTTGGCCATGAATATAGTATAATACACACACACAAATGCTTATATATACATATGGTTGTTCTGCCCAATGCGTGTGCTCTCTGTCCAATGTATGGAAGACCACTTCCTTGCCTTCTTAGCTCCCCAAGTTTTTCCTATTCAACAATTCACTGTCATACGCCCATGCCCAATTCACGCGTATATGTGATAAATCGGTGAATCCATGTATCCTCTTCTTGATTTGCCTGGATACAGTCTGAAGAAGGGTCCCGACCAGATAAGTCGAGCTCACGGTGCGAGCTGACCCACGAGGTACCCCGAGCTTAAAACAAATTTAACTCGTGGTAATCACGTACGATTAACGTAGCGGGAACGTCGGAACTCGTGGACGCAACTTAGCGACTCTTGGCGCTAACGGCAGGTACCCGTGACACTTGTTAAAAGGTCTCTCACTGTGCGAGTTGACCCACGAGTGACCCCGAGTGAAAGACTCGTGTTTGCGTACGAGACTACAAGTTTATGATCCAGAGTTTAACCGAGTTCCCACGGGTATGTCTAAGTTTCCCGTTTACTTCTCATTTCTGCGATGTTCCAAGTTCCTCTCCCGTTAATCTTGAGGCAACAATGTATATTGAAGTGTTGAAAAATCATCACATGTTCAAAAAATGATGTCATGCCAGCCAAAGAACGTAGAGACTATTGTGTTTGCTGCATGTGTTCTGCACAACCTGATCCATATCAGAGGTGCAGCTTCAGGATCAGCAACAGCCATGCAGGACGGTGACTTAGTGGACAGTCAAACAGGGAGAATAACACTAGGTGCGTGGAGGAGTGGTACAAACGACGAGACTTTGGTGCCGCTGCAGTGTTTTCGAGGTAACACGGGGACCAACAGTGCAAAAGAGCAGAGAGACCATCTCTGCTCCTACTATAATTCAGAATTGGGCAGTGTGCCGTGGCAGGACAGCTTATTTTGAGCGGCTGCCGACCACAGGTACATCACTGCTGACTTTTTATTGTTTAACTTTAAGTGTGGATTTTATTTTTTATTGTGGTGTAAAAGTAATTTCATTGCATCTGTCTTTCCGTTAAAACATGGTTATCATGCATCTGCTTATCTGATTGTAGATCTCAAAACTTGTCATTTAGCGCATTGCATTGTATCTTTTATTGCCTGAATTTAGACTTGTGCATTTCTCAGCTGAATTAGTATATAGTGGAAATACTTTTATTTGTGCTTCATTTGTTGATTTGCATGTATGAGAAGCCCGTTTTCAGACCACTGCGTTGTTTGCTGTGGTGCTTCACCGTGATATGGGTTTGCAGGAAATTACGCATATTTCTCAATATGCGCAAAAAAGCGTTTTTTATATTGAACAAGAATAAAGACTTTGTTTCACATTCAAGACATTTGTTTCACATAAGACTTTGTCTTATTTTCTGATCTACTGAGATGTGACAATTTTAAACATTTAAAAAGCACAGCATATGAGGCAGCTGAGTCCTTAAATCTCACAAAGGATTGTGAGAATCAAGATGTGAATATATTTTGCCTTCCTCTATTTTGTGTTTTATGATGAAAGGAATATTACATTCAAGTCATGAGACTTTGTAGTGATATTAAAATGAAGACTTCCAGACATCAATTTGATCTTGATAGCAAAGAACTCTCTTTTATTGCGCAATGAAGTAAACAAACAGTGAGAATCAAACGGATCAGCAAAAAGCTTTTCAACACAACACAACACAACACAAATTTATATATAAACTTCAAGCAATTTTTTCTTTTCAACCCACTCTGTCACCTTATCAATAACTTGCTTAACTTTGTTAAGCAGAATTTGTCTTTAAAAAGTCTAAGTAACTGATATTTCTGTCCCTGATTATTGTTTCTAAAAAGAGTTCCCACGGTAGAATCACGAATCACAAAGTTAAACGCACGGGCCACTACGTTCTTACAACGAGTTTAAATGTTTCAATTTTTAACCACAAGAGTACATTTTACTCGTGGAAAAGTTCAAACATGTTTGAACATTTGCAAGAGTTAAAGGGCTGTCTCACTGTGCGAGTTGACCCAGGAGTGACCCCGAGTTTAAAACAAATTTAACTCGTGGTAATCACGTACATTTAACGTAGCGGGAACGTCGGAACTCGTGGACGCAACTTAGCGACTCTTGGCGCTAACGGGAGGTACCCGTGAAACTTGTTAACTCTTGCAAAAGTTCAAACATGTTTGTACTTTTCCACGAGTAAAATGTACTCTTGTGGTTAAAATTTGAAACATTTTAAACTCGTTGTAAGAACGTAGTGGCCCGTGCGGTTAACTTTGTGACTCGTGATTCTACCGTGGGAACTCTTTTTAGAAACAATAATCAGGGACAGAAATATCAGTTACTTAAAGCCCTGTCTCACGGTGCGAGCTGACCCACGAGGTACCCCGAGCGAGACTCGTGGTTGTGCACGAGATTCCAAGTGTATGATCAAGAGTTTAACCGAGTTCCCATGGGTATGACTCAAGTTTGCCGTTAACTGTCATTTCTGCGATGTTCCAAGTTCGTCTCCCGAGTTAACAAGTTCCTTTCCCGAGTTACTCTTGAGCCAACCTTCAATGAAGGTCTGTATTAATAAGCAACATCTCCATCCTGCGGCTTTGAGTTAAAGATAGAATTCAGCGCGGCCGCATCTATTGATGTGACCTACAAAGGGAAAATGCGCACCGTCCAGTGCCAGAGCAGTTATACTGATGATTTGTTTGAAACACACATCACGTAGTTAGAAGACCAGCAGGCGGAGGTTTGCTATATTTTAATTGAATTTACTGCCAGGTCTACACACTGCGGGGAGACTGGAGATGAAATCTTTGAATGTGCACGGATGCGCACATCAGATTGTTGGGAGACGGAGCTCAGGGTTCGCCTCCTGAGCTGCTTTGGTGCCCAGGCGTGAGTTGACGTGGAGGGAGGTGGTGGTGGTGGGGGGGCAGGTTAAACTCACCCATTTGACAGAGGCAGAGGATTACGAGGATCCAGCCGGCAGGGGCTGTGCATGGAGCCTGCCACCGGAGTCGTGTCTGACTGCCTGAGGGAGGCAGATGCACCCTGCCCGGGGAGAGGCCGCGGAGAGACTGCGGGGGGAGTACCTCACTCTGACTGTGATAGGGAGAGACAGAGGCGCACACACACACACACACAGTGTGGAGTTCCTCTGACTGACTGACTGTGTGTGGGTGTGGGGGGTGGGACAGAGAGAGAGAGAGAGAGAGAGAGACACACACACACACACACAGGCAGCGTGGAGTACCTTTAACTGTGTGTGTGGGAGAGAGACAGAGGCAGACACACACACACACAACGGGCAGTGTGTACCTCAGTCTGTGTGTGTGTGTAGGGGAGAGAGAGACACAGAGACAGTGTGGACCTCTGACTGTGTATGAAGGAGAGAGGGGGAGAGAGACACAGAGAGAGAGAGGCACTGAGGCAGTGTGGTGTACTTCGGCGTGACTGCGGGGGAGAGAGAAAGAGCGCACAGGACCTCGGTCTATCTGTGTGTGTGGGAGGGAAGAGAGACTTAGCAGAATACATCGGTCTTATTGTGTGTGGGGGAGAAAGAGAGAGGTGGGGGGAGAAAGAGAGAGGGGGGGGGGAGAGAGAAATTGGGGGAGACGTATATACACACAAAGCAGAGTTTTACTGTGTATGTGGGAGACACAGATGGACTTACACAGATGAACTTACCTCGGTCTTACTGTGTGTGGGAGAGGGGGAGAAAGAGACTACACTCACAGAGGCAGAGTTTCTCAGCCTGTGTGAGAGGCAGGGAGGGAGAGAGAGACACACACACACAAGGTGGATGTGAAATCTCACCTGCCTGTTTTAGTGAACGGCACCCGCCGCTAGTGAATGAAGACACCCCCATCTGTCTCCCCCTCCTCTCCCTCCACTCTCCACCCTCTCTCCTCCACCCTCCCCTCCCTCCTCCAACCCCCCACTCCCCACTCCCCCCCAATTTGGAAATGTCATCCCATCACCCATTCCTTCTCCATCCAGAGATGCTGCATGCCCGCTGAGTTAAAGAGTTCCCATGGTAGACTCACGAGTCACTAAGGTAAACACAACGTGTTTAAATGTTTCAAATCTTAACATCAAGAGTATATTTTACTCGTGGGAAAGTTTGAAGTTCCAAGAGTTATAACATGTTCTCCAGAGACGCTGTCTGACCCGCTGAATTAGTCCAATACTTTGTGTCTTTTATTGTTGTACACCATCATCTACCGTTCCCTGCATCTCGAAGAATGTAGGTCTTTGTGTGCGTTTTTTTTCCAGAGGAAGAACAAGTTGCAAAATTATCACGAAAGAGAAGGTGAATAAAAATAACTGATTAGTACTTACAAAAAATCGCAGACCAGCCATCCCCGCACACTAACACGATCCTACACGCACTATGGACATTTTCACATTCACCAAGCCAATTAACCTACAAACCTGTACGTCCTTGGAGTGTGGGAGGATCTCGGAGAAAACCCATGCAGGTCACGAGGAGAACTTACAAACTCAGTACAGACAGCACCCGTAGTCGGGATCGAACCCGGGTCTCCGACGCTGCATTCGCTGTCAGGCAGCAACTCTACCGCTGCACCACCGTGAATGAAGGCCTGTTTTAAGTATCAAATAGAGGAGCTGGACAGCATCTCATACAGTAAGTATATTCTGATTCAGTATTGAAAGTTATTCAATTTCAGAACTTTAAAAAACTAGGCAGGATCTCGGCCCCGCACTCGCTGCCATTGTGCAATTCCCCAAAACCCTTTCTGGCTTAAGTCCTCCCTCCACCATCTCCAGTTTAAATTCCATTTGGAATATTTTGGAGGACCAAGAAACCAAGAACAAAGAGGCGGTGGCGAAGGACCGGGCGCTGGAGGTGGTGTCTTGGGCAATTTGATAAAGCTTGGGGTCGGCCGAGCCACGGATCATCATCGGCGGGTTGAGATATTCCAGGGCTGCCCCGGTGGTGTGCCAGCGGAGCTTGCTTGTGTGGCTGCCGTTAATCTCCATAATCAGGTCCCGAATGCCCTCAGTACTTGGTCGCCGCGGTACCTTTGCAGTCCATACAGCGTGCAGAGCCAATCTACAATGGCCATTCATTGGCCTTGCCTTCGCAGCGCCAATTGCTCTGTAGATTCGCCTTGTAGGACATTCAGACCGTTGGAAAGTCCATGCAAACAGGTGCGTTCAGCACATCCATCTGCCTGGGGCGTGCCCGCGGCGAAATTCGCCCACCCCATCTCCCTCCCTGGCGTTGCGCTAATTCCCTCCAAAGGCCAGCAGTTTGGGACGAAGAGGAAGCCTCCCTTCGGTGTGACATGCACTCGAGTTGCACCAACATACTGCTGGTGCTGCAAACCAGAGTGAAACAGGGAGGGAGCCTCGCTGCGTAACGCCAAAGTTAGATGTAGAACTCACGTTTCTCTGCTTCATATACGTGGGAATTCCCACAGTTTGGTCACTTTTCACGTCCCGCCCGGTATTAACCCTTCCCATCAATGCTTGAGCCCCCATCTTCGCTCAAATGAATCTGATTTGTGTTTAGTGGGTAAACTAGCATAAGGAGCTGACAGTTGAATATTGTATTCAGCATTGTTGCCAATAACGTGTCCTCCTGACCCATTCGACACTTAAAGCAGAGTTTTCTGTAAATTCACTTTGTACTTCAGCTTCATTGGCAGCTCTCCTCCCATCGAAAGTATCCAAGTTAATTTCAGAACCCTATACCCATCCATCCATCCATCCATCCATTCATTCATTTTCCATTAAGTAGGTATGTTACAAAACTTACCTTCAGCGTCGCTGCAGTTCTGTCACTGCCCGTGTGCGCTACTTTGGCGCCTTTGAGAGGGAGGCGGGTTTAAAATGCGATATTTCGGCAGCCTATTCAAATCGATGTCTGTCAGGTAAATTAGCTGCTAAAGAAAAATCGCTTCGACTGCCGTTTTATTAAATTTATTAAAATTAGCGCTGGATAATTAAATTGTTGGAGTAAAATTAAAATCATCTTCAAATGCCGTCAATGCCGACAACGGGGACGGATTTCACGTAGGGGACAGGGCAAGGTACGCCGTTTATTTTTTCATATAAACTTGCTTCTTAGGATGCCCTTAATCAAAATTTCTCATTACGAAAATGTGACTATCTAAATATACGAACTGGCAGTATTTTTCCTGCCGATATGAGGTTTAAATTCACTGCCACCGCAACGTTCCAAACCAGTGCGTTCCACAAAATCCCACTCGCAAGATGATTTAAATGCCCATTAATTTACAGGAATTAAACACTAAATTCCTTCCATTTGGCCTATAAATTCATGACAATGAGATTTAAAAATAATGTTATATTGTGAATTCTTGTGTGAATGTTATTTGGACACTTAGGCTTTTTAAAAATGTTAACCTTTTCTTAAGAAATGGATAGATGTTTAGATCTAGTAATTGAATTTTGTAATTAACTACAATTGGGTAACTAACTAATTATATGCTTTAATTTCAGGTCATCCAAGTAAGATTGTTTCATATTTGTTTCAGAATGCTTCAATCTATAATAACTGAAAATTTCATTAAGTTCTCTTAATTTTTAAGAAAGTTATGGGCTTTTGACTGTCCTTGATCACAGCTTTTGTGTTTAGTCAATGGAAAAGCAATAGGGAAGAAGATGCTAATTTCCGAGTATGAAAATGGCCGTAACTTTTTAATACTGAAGATATGAAAGTGAATTAGGTGTAAAATTAAACTTCTTTTTATGCTTTATCTGATGGGATAAATTGCAGACTTGATTTTTAAAATCTCAAAATTTTGTAACATTGCTACATTAAGATCTGACTAATCTTCAACATTTCACTTCTGGCACTCAGGCCAAACCCACGAGTTACTCACGAGTCACTACGGTAAACTCACGGGCTACTATGGTATTACAACGAGTTTAAAAGTTTCAAATTTTTCCTTCAAGAGTAAATTTGACTCGTGGAAATCTTTCAACGTTGAAACATTTTCACGAGTTAACAAGTTTCCCGAGTACCTGCCGTTAGCGTTACGAGTCGCTAAGTTACGTCCACGAGTTCCGACATTCCCGCTATGTTAATTCTACGTGATTACCACGAGTTTGATTTGTTTTTAACTCGGGATCACTCGTGGGTGGACTCGCACCGTGAGACAGGGGTTTAAGTTATTGTCAGATAGCAAACAAAAAGCAGGAATGTACAAGTCTTCCTCTGGTTAGTCAGCTGTGAAGTAATGGTTGTACTGCAGAAATCTATGCTTGGGCCGCAATTAATCGCAAACTACATCAATTATTGGGATGATGATACCAAATGCAAATGTTTACACATTTGCTGATGACACAAAACGAAGTTGGCACAGCTGGTAAAGCTGCTGCTCCCCTTTGTGAGAGACCAGGAATTGATCTGACCTCTGACGCTGTATTTCTGGTTTGCATGTCCTCCCCTTAGCCCTGTGGGTTTCCTACGGGTGATATGGTTTCCTTCCACAACCCAAAGATATGCAGGTTTGTAGGATAATTGGGCTCTGTAAATGTCCCCTAGTGTGTAGGGTGTGGATGTGAAAATGGGATAATAGAACTGATGTGAATGGATGAACAATGCAGAGTGGTCTAAGTGGGCCGATGAGCCTGTTTGCATGCTGTATCTCTAAACTAAACTAAATTTAAGTAGGAATGTGAGTAATGGTAATAATATTAAAAGGTTTCAGAATATGATTGAATGATGATCAATGGGGAGTAAAGCAAAAAAAAATCAATACCCTGTGCACACTAAAGTTTGTTGTGACAGGCCCCTGGGCTAACATAGTTATTAGGATGTTGCATTCCATCTTAAGTGCAGATAATGGTGCATTAAAATATCAAGGGCCATATCATAACATCCAGCATTTAGCAATGCATTCATCATAATCAAATATCTCTGTAATATATCAATATTTAAAAATGGCAAACAGGTTGGCATTCACCACCATTTATAACAAAGTATATGATGTATAGTTGGGATCATTTGGTTTCCATACCATAATATTTGAAAGAACATATTTAAAAAATATTTAAAATGACCACTAAATAAATGTTGAGAGATCTTGGTGTCCTAATATGTGATTTGCAACAGACTAGCCTGTGCATTAAGGATAGAGCCACAATGTTCCTTCCAATACGTGGTGGGTGACTATCTTGTAGAGATATAATTATGCAGCATAGAAATCGGTCCTTCAGCTCACTATATCTATTACAATCATTATGCCTCTTTATACTCATCCCACTTGCCTGCATTACTTCTGTATCGCTCTGTGCCCTGTTCATTCCAGTTGCCCAGATGCTGTTTAATGCTGCCATATCAACAAATGTGTGCAGAAATACAGTATTTATCCCTCGGATCTCCCCTAAAATTCTCCCTCTCACCTGAACTCCCTTCCCCAGTTTTAGTCACCCCGACCATAAGAAATAGATACTGGTTATCTTCTCTGTCTGTGCAGCTCTGTTAGGTGCTTCCCCCTCCTGGTCAATGTTATGTATTAACCTTCTCTGTTTCTTTCCCGAGTGCAGGCTAAAAGGCTCCTGTACCCGATTGGCCAAGCTGCTTCAGATGACGGGTGACTCATCTGGAGTATAAATAGCAGATCTCCCAGAATTCTCTCTCTTTCGACGGCGACCATGCCTCGTGAGCTTGTGCTGGTGTGAGCTGTGAAAGGCCCAGCCACATGGCATAGAACTTTGTGTAATTTCAACATTACGTAGTACCAAATATTGAATTGGGCTGTCCTTAGACGTTATCGGTATTTTGTTTCAGGGATAGCTTTCTTTTAGGCAGGTTTAGAGCCTCAGGTTCGACGGTCCATCGCGTGGCTGGCCTGAGCACTTTTAAGTTGTTTGTTAATCCATTCATCCTTGTCTGGGTTGTTTGAATCAGGTTTGGGTTTTGGTGTGTTATTAAAAAATTAAAGAATAAAACAGAACAGATGCTGTTAGAACAAGAAATAAGACAGTTAGAGTTAGATAATGCTAAAGATCCCACTATAGATAAACATAATAAGATAATACTACTGAAATTTAAACTTAACCGAATTCTCTCGGCAAGAGTAATAAGATTATTCCAAATTACAAAACAGGAATATTTTGAGTTTGGTGACAAACCACATAAGCTGTTGGCGCGTCAATTGAAAAAACAGGAAAAGGAAAATACTATAAATAAAATTAAATCCGAGAATGGTGAATTACTAACACTACCTAAAGATATCAATAAAAGATTTGCTCAATTTTATCAAAATTTATACACATCAAAAACCAAAACAGAAGATAGTAAAATTACAAACTTTTTAGATAAATGTAATCTACCAAAACTTGACCTTTTGGAACAAGAAGAACTAGGAGCGCAAATTACAATCGAAGAAATAGGTGAAACAATAAAATCGCTGAACAATGGTAAGACACCGGGACCAGATGGTTTTAGTGATGAATTTTATTAAAAGTTTCATGAGATAACGACCCCCTATCTATTTAATTTATATACTTACGTTTTTAAAGAAAATAAACTACCTGAAACATTAGCAGAATCAACTATTACGCTTATTCCAAAGAAAGATAAAGATCTAGAGGAACCGGGCTCATATAGAGCTATATCACTTTTAAATACAGACCAGAACATTCTAGCAAAGACTTTAGCTAGAAGACTAAGCAAATATATTAGTAAATTGATAAACCCTGATCAAACGGGGTTTATACCCAAAAGATATTCATTTAATAATTTGAGACGCCTGTTTAATATAATGTACTCACATAAAGTGGAGGAAAAAGACTTAGCAATTATTTCTTTGGACGCAGAGAAAGCATTTGATCAGGTAGAATGGCAGTATTTATACAAAGTATTACAAAAATTTAATATGGGAGAGAATTTTATTGCATGGGTGAAATTATTATATGATAAACCAATGGCAAGAATATTAACTAACAGCATGTTATCTCAAAAATTTCAATTATCAAGGGGTAATAGGCAGGGATGTGCTTTATCACCCCTGCTATTTGCCCTTATGATAGAACCTCTGGCTGAAAGTATAAGAAGCCATCCGAATATTCAGGGTTATAATACTAGGGACTCAAATAATAAAATTTCATTGTATGCAGACGATATTTTGTTATATATAACAAATTCACAAACGAGCATACCAAATTTATTAAATTTAATAGAGGAATTTGGGTCCTTTTCTGGATATAGAATAAACTGGAACAAAAGTGAAATCATGACGTTAAAACCTCAAGAATCTACACACTTATTGAAATTCCCCTTTAAAATAGCAACAGAAACATTCAAATATTTGGGTATTCAGATTACTAGAAAACATAAAGCTTTATTCAATGCCAATTTTATACCCTTAATAAATAAACTTAATATAATGATAAAATTTTGGAAAACACTCCCTTTATCATTAATAGGCAGAATAAATGCTATTAAAATGAGCTTCTTACCACAGTTATTATACCTATTTCAATCTATACCAGTATATGTACCAAAATATTTTTTTTCTAAACTGAACGTTAATATTACTAATTTTGTTTGGGATTATAAATCACATAGAATTAAAAAAGAACACTTATGTAAACCAAAAGATGTCGGGGGACTTTCACTCCCAAATTTTTTGTATTACTATTGGGCAATACATATTAAGAATATAATTTACTGGTTGGATAGTTCAACTCAACAGACAGAATGGATAAAAATGGAGAAAGAGGATTGTTATCCTTGTAATATAGGAACAATCCTCTTCTCCCCGAAAAAAATGAACAATACAATATATAAGAAAAACCCAATTATACAAGATACAATAAGAATATGGAAACAAATAAAATTATCCTTAAAATTAAGAAACCTATCATTGTTAACACCGATAGCGAATAATCCTTTATTTAAACCATCTATGATGGATAAAATATATAATCAATGGGAAAGTTTAGGAATTAAAAGGATCGGGGACATGTATGAAATGGGAGATTTATTATCATTTCAACAATTACAATTTAAATTTGAACTGAAAAACACTCATTATTTTAAATATTTTCAGATTTGTAATTTTTTGAAGACATACATACAGGGATATCAAAAAATAACTCCTGATGTACTAGAAGAAGTAATGAATATAAAAGCTGATACACAAAAATTAATATCATATTTATATAATAGTATCTTAAATATAGATTTACCTGTGACCGAGGTAATTAGAGAAGAGTGGGAACGGGAATTATTGATAAAAATTACGAAGGCTACATGGGAAAAGTATTTGACATACATTCACAAGTGTTCGATTAACGCAAGATAATCTAATCCAATTTAAAATTTTACATAGATTATATTACTCAAAAACAAGATTAAATAAATTGTATCCAAATATATCGCCCATTTGCGATAAATGTTTAACCCAAGACGCAACTATAACACACTCTTTTGTTTCTTGTATAAAACTTCATGGATTTTGGAGTGATATTTTCGAAATATTTACAAAACTATTTAAGACAAAAATGGAACCCAATAATGAATTGATTATATTTGGGGTAATGGAAGACGGGAACAAATTGAGCTCATCTCAAAAGTCAATTTTTAATTATGGTTTAATAATAGCAAAAAAATTAATATTGAAATTTTGGAAAAATACACCAATACCAACGCTCAAAATGTGGATTGCAAGTATGTTGGATACCGCACATCTTGAGGAAATGCGATTCCTCCTAATAGATAAATTTGACCAATTCATAACGAGTTGGTCTCCATTTGTCGTCTTTTTGGAAACATATGGTGCAAAACAGGTGTAAAAGCTAATCCGTGACTGCGGATGGTCAAGATTATAAATGATCTCCTTACTTCTATTTTCTTTTCTTCTCTTCTCTTCTTTTATTCTCTTTCTTCTATTTTCTATGTCTCAACTTTCTTTTTTCATTCTTTATTTTTCTTTTTCACACACTATATATCTCACATTTTTCTATTTTTCATTATCTAACTTTTTTCTTTTTCTTCTTTATTATAAAAAAAATTTAAATAAGAAGCTGTACATAAAAGGTATTATGAAAATATGATTGTATACAATTGTACGTACTTCTAATAAATTTTTTTTAAAAATAAATTAAAAAAAAAAATAATTAAACTATTTTTGAACGTAAACCTGGCTTTTGAACTGTGTTACGCGGCTCTGGATTGCCTGCTTTCGGGGAGTCATAACAAAATGGGGGCTCGTCCTAAGTTTTAAGAACCCTAGACGTTTGTGGGGGGTTTTATTTGGTAGGCTTCTGGACTGAAGAAGCCTGTGTGTGTTGTGAGGGAAATGTTTTTTTCCCTGTTTGTGGTAGCATTGGTGCCCAGGGTTTGGCTGGTGCTTTGGCTACATTTGATATGGAGTCTAAATGGAAGGACTTTTATTGAGGCTCCTAGTCGGGAATTGTTTGAACGAGGTACGAAGGAGCATTTGATTTTCCTGGCAGGGAATTATGATGTGCCTATTGACCCACATGCTAAGAAACAGGTTATTAAAAAGGTGTTGTGGGCTGCATTGGTGGACCGTGGGGTTTTGCCTGGCTGTGCAGACAGTCCCACAACTTCTGTTCAGCCTGGTCAGGAAATGGAGGCAGTTATTAGGTTGAAGGAGTTAGAGCTGGCAATGAAAGAGGAGGAGACAAAAAGAGCAGAGGAGGAGACAAAAAGAGCAGAGGAGAAGACAAAAAGAGCAATGAAAAAGGATGAGCTCATGCATGTTCTTGAAATGAAGGCTTGAGCTTGAGGAGGAAACCAAGAGGGCACAGATTAGGCTGCGGGAGAAGGAATTGGATGCCCCCCGGGTTCCTTCTAGGGAACGGGAATTTGATATGGGCAAGAACATCCGCCTGGTTCCCCCCTTTAGTGAGAAGGATGTGGACAAGTTTTTCACTGTGTTTGAACGGTTGGCTTCGTCCTTGAAGTGGCCTAGGGACGTGTGGACCTTGCTAGTGCAGTGTGTCCTTGTGGGTAAAGCAGGTGATGCGTACTCGTCTTTGTCGGGTGAAAGCAGTTTGGACTATGAGTTTGTGAAATCTGCCGTCCTCCGAGTGTATGAGTTGGTTCCAGAGGCGTACCGGCAGAAATTCCGGCGCTTTAGGAAGTTTGATAGTCAGACTTATGTTGAATTTGCTCGTGAAAAGGAGGCTCTGTTTGAACGCTGGTATGCTTCTCAGGGGGTAAAAGATTTTGTCCAGTTAAAGTCCTTGATGATTATGGAAGACTTTAAGAACAGTCTCCCTGAGAGGGTTACTACTTACCTTAATGAGCAGAAGGGGAATGAGGTGTCTAAGGCCGCGGTGTTGGCAGATGAGTATGTATTGACTCATAAAACTGATTTTGTTGGGCGCTCCTATAGTTTTGGTGCACGGCCGGTTGATCGTGGTGGTGTCGCCGGTGGCAGTGTCAAAGGTGTTTCTGTGCCTGCAAGTGGCAGCACGTTGATACAGGAGGAAGTCCGAGCTGATAAGGTTGACGCAAATTTGAGGACTAACGAAGGTACTGTGTGCTTCTATTGTAAAGGGAAAGGGCACATGTTAAAGGCGTGTCCCATTCTGAAGCAGAAAAAAGCAAAGACTGTGGTTTTGGTGGGTACACAGAAGGCACCTGTGGTACCTGGGGTGCCTGAGTCTGATCAGTGTAGGGATTATTCTGCGTTCATCATGAATAGTTGTGTTTCTCTGAAGGATGGGGGTGAGAGAGTTCCAGTATCCATCTTGCGTGATACTGGTGCTTCTCAGTCCTTTATATTGGATAGTGTACTGCCGTATTCTGGGGAATCATCGGTTGGGTCAAGTGTCCCTGTGATAGGATTCGGGATGGATGACATGGTAGTGCCTTTGCATACCGTGAGTCTTGAGTCCCAGTTGGTTTCAGGCCGGGTAACTATTGGGTTACGGCCGTGTTTTCCCGTTGAGGGAGTTTCAGTAATATTGGGCAATGACTTGGCAGGAGGTAAAGTTTTAGTTACTCCTGAGGTGACGGCTGTGCCGATGGTACACAGTCCTGATAGATTGGCTATTCAGCATCCGAAAGTCTTCGCAGCTTCTGCTGTCACGAGGGCTATGGCTAAGAGCCAGGCGAAGTTTGAGGATGTAGTGGACCTAAGTGAGAGCATTTTTGGAGATCAGGATGAGGGATCCTGTGTGTTGAAGGGTGTTTCTACATCTCAAGAGGGGATAGTGACTGAAAGTGGGCCGGTGTCGCTGTCACGTGACCGGCTGGTTGAGGAGCAAAAGAGTGATCCACGTTTGTCTGAGCTGGTCGACCGCGCGGTGCCTGAGGGGGATATGGATTCCACAGCAAAGGGGTATTTTCTAAGGGAGGGATTACTGATGCGAAAGTGGTCTCCCTTGGATGTGCCCAGGCATGATGATTGGAGCGTGGTTGATCAGATTGTAATACCTCGTCGGTATAGGGACGAGATACTCTGTTTGGCTCATGATGGTCCTCTGGGTGGACATTTGGGAGTCAATAAGACGAATGACCGTATCTTACAGAATTTTTTTTGGCCAGGGTTGAAAAGGGACGTGAAACAGCAGTGCAGGTGTTGTCACTTTTGCCAGGTGGCAGGAAAGCCGAACCAATCGATTGCTCCTGTGCCTTTATATCCAATCCCTGTGGTCGGTGAGCCGTTTGAGCGGATTTTAGTTGATTGTGTGGGTCCTCTACCTCGGACAAAGGTGGGAAACAAGTTTTTATTGACAATTATGTGTGCGTCTACCCGCTTTCCGGAGGTGGTTCCTTTGCGTAGAATTACTGCCCCTACCATTGTGAAGTCTCTCACTAAGTTTTTTTCGTTGTTCGGTTTGCCCAAGGTGGTGCAGAGTTACCAAGGTTCCAACTTCATGTCGAAGGTTTTTAGTCAGGTAATGCAGTTATTAAATTTCAAGCATTGTTACTCCAGTGCGTATCACCCTGAGAGCCAGGGAGCTCTCGAGAGGTTTCACCAGACTTTGAAGTCTATGTTAAGAACTTACTGCCTGGAGTTTGAAAAGGACTGGGATGAGGGGGTTCATCTGGTTATGTTTGCAGTGCGGGAGGTCGTGCAGGAGTCTTTGGGGTTCAGTCCTGCTGACCTGGTGTTCGCGCATACAGTACGTGGTCCATTAAGGGTCCTAAAAGAGAAATGGTTGCAGGAGGATACAGAACGAAGTATTTTGGACCACGTCTGTACCTTTCGGGCTAGACTGAAGAGGGCATGCGAACTGGCAATGGGTAATCTTGCTTCTGCTCAGTCTAGGATGAAGGGGTGGTTCGACAGGAAGACTTCGAGTAGGAATTTTTCTCCAGGTGACAAGGTCCTGGTGTTGTTGCCTATTCCTGGTTCGAGTCTGCAGGCTCGGTATAACGGTCCCTATCAGGTGGTTAAGAAGGTTGGTGAAAGGGATTATGTTATTGGTACCCCTGATCGAAGGCGTAAGACCCAGCTCTGTCTTGTCAACATGATGAAGCATTACCATGAGCAGGAGCCTGTGGAGGTTGATGGGGAGGTGCTGTGTCCTTCGGTTTCGTCTAAGCCTGTTTTGGCTGCAGTGGTGCTGCCCCCTGACACGGGTGGTGATGTGGGTGAGACACGGTTGTCGGTGGCAGTGACGCAGGGAAGGCTGTGTAACTCAGAGGCTTTGGAGTCGCTTCCCTAGCGGCTGGGGCATTTGACTGAAAGTCAGCGGGGTGATCTGCTTGATTTGGTGAAGTCCAATGGGTCACTGTTCTCGAATGTGCCTTCTCAGACGTCTGTGCTGCACCATGACATTGACGTGGCCGGTGCTGCGCCAATTAAACAGCATCCGTATCGGGTCAACCCTGACAAGCGTCATCGTCTAGGGAGTCAGGTTGACTATATGCTGCGGCATGGCATTGCGTAATCTAGTTGTAGTCCGTGGAGTTCTCCGTGTCTACTGGCTACGAAGGCAAATGGGGAGGACAGGTTTTGCACGGACTTTCGGAAAGTAAACGGTGTAACTAAGCCGGATTGCTATTCTCTCCCACGAATGGAGGATTGCGTGGATCGTGTGGGAAGTGCATCGTTTGTGTCCAAATTGGACTTGTTGAAAGGGTATTGGCAAGTTCCCTTGACTGGGCGGGCAAGGGAGATCTCTGCGTTCCTTACGCCTGATAACTTTCTGCAGTATACAGTGATGGCGTTTGGGATGTACAATGCGCCGGCAACCTTCCAACGGTTGGTGAACATTGTATTGTCTGGTTTGTCCTCTGTGAGGCATACCTTGATGATTTGGTTGTGTGCTCCAGGTCGTGCATCAAACACATCGGTCATCTGACGGAGGTATTCCATCGTCTAGCGGAGGCAAAGCTAACTATCAATCTGGGGAAGTGTGAATTTGGCCAGGCCACGGTAACGTATCTGGGTAAGGTGGTGGGCCGGGGTCAGGTTCGCACTCTCAAGGAAAAGGTGGAGCATATTGTCGCATTTCCTGCTCCAACCTCGAGGACTGAACTCCGTAGGTATCTGGCTATGGTTGGGTACTATAGGGGATTCTGTCCAAACCTCTCTGCGGTGGCTGCCCCTTTGACGAATTTGCTGAGTCCAAAGGTAGCTTTTGTGTGGACCGCAGAATGTCAACAAGCCTTTGAACATACTAAAAGTCTTCTGGTGCGCGCACCTGTGCTTGCGGCACCTAATTTTGAGCTTCCATTTAAGCTGGCAGTGGATACTAGTGATCGTGGGGTTGGGGGAGTTCTTCTCAAGGATGATTCAGATGGGGTGGAGCATCCGGTTTCGTACTTCTCTAAGAAGTTTAATCAACATCAGAAATGGTACTCCACCATTGAGAAGGAGGCCCTTGCTATGTTGATGTCTCTGAGTCCTTTCGAGGTTTATGTTGGCTCCTCGAATGTCCCTGTCATCGTACTCACGGATCATAATCCGTTGGTATTTTTGAATAATATGAAGAATAGGAACCGGCGGTTAATGAGCTGGAGTTTGCAGCTGCAGGACTATAACCTGGAGGTCAGGCATATCCGTGGCAAGGATAATGTCTTGGCTGACGCCTTGTCGCGCCAGTGGAGTTTAGCTCCTGAATAGTTTCGGGGATTTGGTGGTGTTTTTTCTCTCTTCTTCCGAAACTTATTCAGTATCTTTGGGTGGGGGTGTTAGGTGCATCCCACTCCTGGTCAATGTTATGTATTAACCTTCTCTGTTTCTTTCCCGAGTGCAGGCTAAAAGGCTCCTGTACCCGATTGGCCAAGCTGCGTCAGGTGACGGGTGACTCATCTGGAGTATAAATAGCAGATCTCCCAGAATTCTCTCTCTTTCGACGACGACCCTGCCTCATGAGCTTGTGCTGGTGTGAGTTGTGAAATGGCCACATGGCATAGAACGTTGTGTAATTTCAACATTACGTAGTACCAAATATTGAATTGGGCTGTCCTTAGACGTTATCGGTATTTTGTTTCAGGGATAGCTTTCTTTTAGGCAGGTTTAGAGCCTCAGGTTCGACAGTCCATCGCATTTAATAATTTGAGACGTTTGCTTAACATAATGCATTCACATAAATCTTATGACCAAGAGTTAGCTATCATCTCACTGGACGCAGAAAAAGCGTTTGATCAAGTAGAATGGGACTATATGATCAAAGTATTGCAAAAATTCCAATTGGGAGAAAACTTTATTGCATGGATAAAACTACTATATAACAAACCTACGGCTAGAATACTAACTAATAATATATTATCTTCAAAATTCGAATTACCTAGGGGCAACAGACAAGGATGTTCACTATCACCGCTGTTATTTGCTTTGGTAATTGAACCCCTTGCTGAAAAAATAAGAACACACTCGAATATTCACGGTTATAACACAAAATATTCAAACAACAAACTATCCCTATATGCTGATGATGTACTACTGTACATCACAAAACCACAAATTAGTATACCAAATATATTAAACTTAATTGAGGACTTTGGATCCTTTTCAGGATATAGAATAAATTGGAACAAAAGTGAAATTATGTCGATTAAACCAAAAGACTCAACACATCTCAGGAAATTCCCTTTTAAAATAGCTATGGAAAAATTCAAATATTTAGGAATTGAGATTACTAGAAATTACCATGATATGTTTAAAGCTAATTATAATCCCCTACTTAAGAAATTAAATAATCTGATTAAATTTTGGAAAACACTTCCGATGTCCTTAATAGGTAGGATAAATGCTATAAAAATGATTTTCTTACCACAAATCCTTTACCTATTTCAATCAATACCTATATATCTCCCAAAAAAGTTTTTCAAAAAACTGGACTCCGACATTACAAATTTTATATGGGATTACAAATCCCACAGAATACAAAGAACACACCTTAACAAACGAAAAGAGTTGGGGGGTCTAGCGCTCCCTAACTTTATGTATTATAACTGGGCAGTAAATATTAAAAATATGATTCACCTGCTGGACAATTCTGCCCAGCAGGTGGACTGGATTATAATGGAAAAAGGGGATTGCTCCCCGAATAATATAGGAGCGATTATTCTCTCTCCAATAAATTTGAATAATAAAAATTATAATAAAAATCCAATTATATATAGCACTATTAGAACATGGAAGCAAATAAAACAGAATCTAAAATTAAGAAACCTATCTCTCTTAATACCAATAGTCAATAACCCATCGTTTAAACCTTCAATCATAGATAAATCATTTATACAATGGGAAAGAATGGGAATCAAAACGCTCGAAGATCTGTATGAATTAGAAAAATTACTATCATTCCAACAACTACAACTGAAATATAATTTGAAAAATAATCAATATTTTAAATATCTACAAATCTGTGACTATTTGAAAACACACACAAAAGATTATTATAATATGCCTTCCGACTTACTAGATGAAGCAATGAAGACAAAGGCGGAATCAGTTAATTTAATATCATACTTATATAATATCATCTTAAATATAGAAATACCCACAACAGATGGAATTAGAAGAGATTGGGAACAAGATCTAGGTATAAAAATTTCAAAAGAGAGTTGGGATAATCATTTATTACAGGTGCATAAATGCTCGATCAACGTACGACATACGCTTATCCAATTTAAAACATTACATAGATTATATTATTCAAAAACCAAACTAAATAAAATCTTTCCTAACGTCTCACCAATCTGTGATAAATGTATATGTCAAGAAGCTACCATAGCACATTCTTTTGTTTTTTGTACAAAAATCCAAAAATTCTGGTTTGAAATATTTGATATTTTTTCAAAATTAATCAAAATAAAACTGGTACCAAAACCAGAATGGATTATTTTTGGAATATCGGAAGGTATTCCTGAATTAAACGTGTATCAGAAGAATTTACTCAATTATGGGCTAATAATGGGAAAAAAGCTTATACTTAAATTCTGGAAAAATGCGCCCACACCAACAATAAAAATGTGGACATCAAATATGTTGGAAACATTACATCTGGAAGAGATGAGATTCCTCCTAGTAGGCAAAGTAGACCAATTTCAAAAGACGTGGTCTACGTTTTTGGACCTATTACAAGCATGAGGTGCAATAGTAATTTAGAAAAACAAATAAATAAATAAAAGGTATCTGGACCTGGTAATGGGAGGTAAAATAAAAACAGACTTGGTTGGTAGTTCCTTCTCTATGAAGTATGTTATAAGAGTTATAATAGAGCGATTGTTCCTTCTTTCTTTCTCTTTCTTTTCTAGGGTCTATTTTCTAACTTTACTTCCTTCTCTAACTTCTTTTCTAAGGGGCTTTCTTTTCCCAACACTCTTTTGCACTTCACAACCTTTGCGTACTTTCTTCACTTTTCTTACTTCTTTCTTTTTCTTTCTTAAAGTTTAAAAAAGTGAAGCGGTACAAAAAATGTATTAATATATACGTGTTGTACATTACTGTAATCTACCGTACTTCTATTAAAAAAATTATTAAAAAAAAAAAAAAAAAGTTGTTTGTTAATCCATTCATCCTTGTCTGGGTTGTTTGAATCAGGTTTGGGTTTTGGTGTGTTATTAAATAATTAAACTATTTTTGAACGTAAACCTGGCTTTTGAACTGTGTTACGCGGCTCTGGAATGCCTGCTTTCAGGGAGTCGTAACAAGCTCATACGCATCAACAATTTACCAGGCTTCCTGCACTGCCTCCATCTGCTCTTTAGGTCAGTTTTCTGTTGGATTTCTGCTGACGGGTGTTTTTAGCGCTTTTACCTCTTAAATAAATCCAATCCAAGAACACCTTATGTGTGCAGTTGATTAGTTCATCGAGTTCTTTATCATTAAAGTATTGCGAGTTGTTCTTGGTAGAGAAGTCAAGAGTCTCTTCATAGATGCCAATTATGAGAGATTTTAGGGCAGTCCATAAGCTGCAGATATGCTGCGGCTCCTGTCCTCTGGGAGTTGACAAGATGCCAGAGAGAGCTGCCTTTGAGGGTTCCTTGAAAGCTTCAACATTGGTAAAACTGATGCTGATGTTTTGCACCAGGCAGCATTAGATGATGGTTAGTCCAGCAGTTATTGGTATCCATCATGGCACAGAGGTTGCTAGCATCTTTAAGTCTTTTGTTGGGATATTGATAGAATCAAACGAGTACCTTTGCTATGTTGCTATGATTTGAAATGTTGTCAAGAGAAGGAGCCCTTTGGAGTTGGTTTTCTCCATGCCTTCCTTGCCAATTAAATCTTACCACCCTGGGGTTGAAATCACAGGAGGATAGTTTGTCTCTGTTTGGGATGCAAACCAGGGCTTATTATTACAAGGTGAGAGTGAAGAATGTCTTCTTGGCCTCATCTGAATCTTCCATGGTTGAAACGAGTGCACTGATGACTGAAACAAGTTAGTTTGTGTTGGAGTGAGCCAAAGGGTCATAAGATGTGCACTAATTGCACAGGATGAGTTGCTGAGATGATGGGATCAAAAGCAAGTTGAATAAGGGTTTGGATCAAAACTGGTGCTGCTCCCTGCATCTTTGTTGGAGTTGTCACACAGTGAAGATCACAATTCCTGTGTGGGTAACTACTGATGATGACACGTTTCAGCATCTGTAGTGTGTCTTCTTTCGCTGTTTCATCGCGAATTTGCTCAAGACGCTCATCTCGAAATGTCAAGTGTGATACCATGTTTACTTCCTCGAATGCTTGCTCTCTGCTCAGTGTACCGCTAACTACACACGACAGTGTATCTGCAAGGTACATAAGCTTCCCCTGACAGTAGCTGATGTCGAAATCATAACTCTGTAGGCGGAGTATCATTCCTTGAAGACGCTTCGGCACTTTCACTAGCGGCTTCTTTGCTATAATTTCCAGCGGCTTGTGATCGCTGTTTGCACTGGTGAAACGACCAAATGTATACTGATGGAAATGCTCCATTGCAAATACCACGGCGAGCATCTCCTTCTCAATCCAGGCATGTCAGTTATTGCTCTGCTCGCATACGCGATGGGACGTCCCTTTTGGAGCAAGGCTGCCCCCAGTCCCTTGTTGCTCGTGTCACACTGAATCGTCAGCTCCTCCTTGGGATTGTAGTACGCTAAGATCGGTGCTTCAGATACCATCTGTCTGATCTTAGACATCGCTTTGTCCTGCTCAGCAGACCACTCCCATGCTATGTCTGGTCTCGTCAGCTGTCTGATGGGCTCAAGGGTATCAGACAGGCTGGGTAGAAAACGGCTCAGGTAGTTGACAAATCCAACTAGCCTCTGCACCCCCTGTACATCTGAAGATGCTGGCATATTGACGACATCTGCGACCTTTTTGGGGTCGGGTTGCAGTCCTGTGCCGGTGATCACATGTCAGTTGCTCTGAAGCCAGACTTGTCCTTGTTAAGATTGATGTGTTGCTGTACACATCGCTAAAGCATCTGCTCGAGCTTCGAGTCGTGGTCGATGACAGCGTCTTCCATCGCCTCTCCCGTACCATAGATGAGGATGTCATCTGCAATGCAATGCAGAACACTCCAGGTAGCCCTTCGAGCGCTTGATGTAATCTTCGCTGGAAGATTTCAGATGATACACTTAAACCGAATGTCAATCAGCGCCACTGGTAACGCCCGGAAGGTGTGTTGAATGTCGTCAGATTGCACGATTCGTCGTCAAGTTTCACCTGCCAGAAAGCTGAGCTCATGTCTAGCTTACTGAAGATCTTTGCTTGGACAAGATCTGGCAAGATGTCAATAACTGGGAGCGGATACTGTTCTCACTTCAGCGCTTTGATTAGCGGTCATGGATCGATGCACACCCGGAGATCGCCATTCTTTTTCTCCACGACCACGAGCTGGCTGACCCAACTCGTCAGCTTGTAAACTGGTGCGATCACGTGACGCGCTACCATGCGCTCTAGCTCCGTCTTCCCCTTCTGCTTTATCGCATGAGGTAAACATCATGGCGGTAAGACTGTGGGTTGCACTTCCTCATCAATCTGCAAGTGTGCTTCACCAGGCAGCTCTCCTAGTTTACCATCAAACACCTCTGCATAGCGTTCTTCAGTCTTACCCGCTTTCTCTTTTACGACCGTCGACGTGTGTACCCTGTGAAAGCTGTCATCATTTACAGTGATCAAATTCATTCGCTGACTTGCTTTGCTTCCTAGCAGTGGTGTGAAGCCATCACTGACCACAATCAACTCCACAGAATATTTGTGGTTTGTCTTGGGGTTGAGCAGCTTAACCCGGCAAACTCCTTCTGCATCCATTGTAGTCTTATTCTACAACATGAGCTTCTTGTGACATGGGGCTAGTGCATGGTCTACGCCGTGTAAATAACTGCGTGGCAAGATGTTCACGCTCGCTCCGCTGTCCACTTGGAAGGCAACCTGCTTCCCATTGACAAGCATCGATGCGTAGACATCATCTCTAGGCCGCACCGTGTTAATTGTGAGCATGATACTATCAATGTTCTCAATGCTCGTGTCACTTCCGGCCTGGTCGTCCACTTTGTGCACTTTCTTCTTTCCGCACACTTTGGCAAAGTGGTTGTGACTGCTACATGCCCTGCACGTCTGTCCGTAGGCTGGACATTGCTGTTTGTCCATTGCATGCTCCTTGCCACAATACTTGCACGCTTTCGCTTCTTGATTGTGCTTGCCTTGGCATTTCTTAGGCATAGCCGTCTTGCTTTGCTTGTGTGGGTATTGCACATCCGCGCCTCTCTTGCCGCTCGGCTGTCTGATTTTGTGAACTGCGGCTTCCGGTGAAAGCTTGGAGATGTGACTCAGCAGTCTCGGCACTCTTGCAGATGTCGATACATCCGTTGAGAGTGCGCTTCCTTTCCTGCAGCAAACATCTCCTTGTCTGCGAGTCGCTAATGCCCAACACAATCCTGTCACGGAGCAAGCTGTCTGTCATGCACTGGCAGAAATTACAGGTCTTCGCTAGTGTTCTCAGGCTAGCAAGGAAAGATTCAAAGTTCTCACCTGCTTCATGCTATCTCTTGTTTTCAAGGTATCGCTCATACGTCTCATTCTTTTCGCCAATGGCGTAGCTCTCGAATGCGCGAATGATATCAGCCAGATCTTGGTTCTCCTCGTCGTTGGCGAACACAAAACTGTCTCCAGTCCTGACGGGCCAATATGGAGAAACAATGCCGTCTGGTATGCTGGTGTTTGCCTGTCTAGCTGTGCGATCACGCTGTAGTTTGACCACATCCGACGCCATGTTTTCCAACCCTCAATCATTCCGCGGTTGACGGTTAATGGGGTTGGTGGTTGTATACCGCTCACGGGAGGCGGACTGGCAGAGTGCTGTGGAGTGCTACCGGTGACCGTCTGCGTAGGCCGCAGGTCGCCCGTCTCCTCGTTCGCACTCGGCTCGGCTTGCTGCTGAGCGGCCGTCTGCCCCACCCTTCGGGTAGCCATGTCGTTTTCCGGTAGTTTTAATATTCTCCATGCCTTAAATGCTCCTCACTCAGCAGTCCTACTGCGCTTGATAGTTTCACTAGTCCTTAGCTGCTAACTGTTCCAGCCGGGAGCTTCAGGTTGTGGCAGAAAAATGATTCTTTAAGGGGCCATCATGTTCAAGGACAAGCTTTTCCAGTAAGTAAAACTCCTACGCTGGCCTGGAACCCCCGCGCATGCGTGGACTTTATTAAGTCGTTAAAGGCACATTACACACATCATAACAGGTAACATCGTCCACAACAAAAGATTCCTACAACAGGCAATGAATCTCTTCCCATGCAGGGCTCAGAATAAGCAGCTAGTCAGAGAGGAAGATCAAAGGATGTGGTCAAAGCTATCTTGAAGAAACGCGGGCTCCTCATTCCAGGAATATCTGGTCCATGATGGCTTGGAATGGAGAAGGAGCATTCAAGGAATTAGGAGCCATGCATCAAGAGAGCACAGAGGCCTGTATTCAGTGCAGTGTTCAGCACTGCTATGAACTCTTCCTGCTGCATCTATAAAGGAGTCTGCAGTTCTCATGTTATTTGCTCCGGATCTGAGCAGGAGTAAATCCTCAATCACATGTGACTGTCTAAACATCAAGATATGCACAAAGTCTACACCTGCTCTTCTCTTCCTAAACCACAGGGTGGCAGCATGATCCTTGAGAAATGTCCCCAGAAATTTAACCTGGGCACTAAGAATATGCTGTTATTTAAGAAATCCATATTCCTCTGTACACCTGTTGCACCACATAGATTTTTAAGTGACAATTGGAAGAAACATGAAATAAGCATCCTATTTATATTCTGTGCTCTCAGCTCTGAAAGCTTTGGCTCCACTTGCCTGCATTTGGCCCATATCTCTCTAAACCTGTCCTATCTATGTATCTGTCCAAATGTTTCTTAAACGTTGCAATAGTACCTGTCTCAACTACCTCCTCATGGCAGGTCGTTCCATACACCCACCACCCTTTGTGTAAAAAAGATACCCCTCTCAGGTTTCTATTAAATCTTTCTCCCCTCACCTTAAACCTATGTCCCCTGGTTTTCCATTCCCCTACTCTGGACAAGAGACTCTTTGTGTCTACCTGATCTAGTCCTGTTTTGATTTTGTACACCTTTATATGATCACCGCTCATCCTCCTGCGCTCCAGGGAATAGTGTCCCAGACTGCTCAACCTCTCCCTATAGCTCAGGTCCTCGAGCCCTGACAACATCTTCGTAAATCTTCTCTGCACCCTTTCCAGCTTGACAACATCTTTCCTATAACATGGTGCCCAGAACTGAACACAATATTCTAAGGGCGGCCTCACCAATGTCTTATAAAACTGCAACATGACCTCCCAACTTCTATACTCTATACTCTGACTGATGAAGGCCCATATGCAATAAGCCTTTTTGAGCCCCCCCCCCCATATCTACCTGTGATGCCAAAGTAACACTTGCACACCAAGGCAGGGAGAGTTGCTCTCCCTTGGAGTGTGGGACCAGCAAAGGGAGCCCAATGACAAGAACACCAACAACTTGACCCTCGGACGAAAGTGAACCACTTGCTCACAACACGCCCGTGTGCCTGCTACCCCGGTCCTAGTGATGGTAGAGAACCCACCACCAACAGAAACAGCATCATCTACGCACCGACAAAGAGCAAGAACAGGTCGCACATCACCAGCGGAGAGCGGGAGCGCTGCAAGCCAGCAGAACAGGACAGACAGAGCCAGGGCCGCAAGCTGAGCTACATACATGAGAGAGCTTCACACCAAAAGAGGACGTAGGGGGCGCCGTCGAGTATGCTGCCCTGCCAGCAGCTGTTCGTCCTTTCACTCTTTTAAAAACATTTTTGTGAGTTAAAGTGTTTGTTTTTGGAGGTCTTCTAGTCTTTTATGAGGTGGGTGGGGGGAGGGGTAACTTTATTTCCTAGTCCCTACCTGGTCGGAGAGGCGGCTTCCCTCCGAGCTGCTTCTTCGCCCACTCCTCGCGGCCGATCATCGGACTGGAGCGGCCTTTCCTGTCGGGACCGGCCAGGACAACAGCTTTGGTGGCAGCACAGCGCAGGGACACCATCACGGAGCGGGCGATGCCTTACCGGGTCGCCATGCGGTAAGCTGTGGCTGCGGGCGTCCAGCCGTGGGCGGCGCTGGATTTAAAACACCGCGGAGCCTGGGATTCGAGATCGCCAGAGTCGGAGCTCCAATCAGCGCGGCCTGAGGACTACGGGTGCCGCGGTCTCCGGGGAGGAAGCGGCCACTCCAGACATTTCCAAGCCACTGATGAGTGTTCACCCAACGCCGGAGTTCCAGCTTTCTGGCAAGAGGGCCTGAAAACATCGGACTGGCTGCGGAGGCCACAATAGGCCCGACTATGGGTGAACAGAGGATGGAACTGGACTTTGCTGCCTTCCCCCACAGTGGGAACCATTGTGGGGGGGGGGGGGTTTATGTTTATTGTTAAATTCTTTAATGTTGTGTCTTATCTTTATTCGTGTGCTGCAATGGCAAGTCAAATTTCACTACATCATTTGGTGTATGTGATAATAAATGTCCTTTGTATCCCTTGTATCCTTTGTAAGAGGAACAGTGTGTGTGCGCTACACCTTTCTGAAGGAGTGAGGGATAAGAAAGTAATGGGGATCGGGGAGGGGAGTATAACAAGAAACCACGGGACAGTTACACACCAATGTACAAGGATCATTTTACATTACTCCAGAGAACAAGCGTGGCCGGCAAGAGATAGCGAGCGAAAATTACACACAGGCAGAGAGAAGGATAGAGAGAGAGAGCTACATCCCAGTATAGAGAGAGCTACACGCCAGCAGAGAATGGGTAGAGAGAGCACACAAGCAGAGAGAAAACTATATACCAGCAGAGAGTGAGAGAGGTTGCAGAGTTTTAGAGAGAGAGCTGCACGCCAGAGAGAGCAACATGCGAGCAGACAGGCAGAACGAGAGCTATGTGCCAGCAAGATTTCCCGCAGAGAGTGTGAGTGAGTGAGTGAGTGAGTGGGAGGGAGGGAGCTCCACCCCAGCAGGATACTGCACTTCAATGTCAATATCGGTTTAAATTAGTTTATTTTTTTGTTTAGAGATGCAGCGTGGAAACAGGCCCTTCGCCCCACCGAGTCCGCGCCGAACAGCGATCACCCGTACACTAGTTCCATCCTAAACACTAGGGACAATTCACAGAAACCAATTAACCTGCAAACCTGTATGTCTTTGGAGTGTGGGAGGAAACCAGAGCACCCGGAGAAAACCCACGTGGTCTCAGGCAGAACGTACAAACTCCGTACAGACAGCGGGCATATTAGGGATCAAACCCGTGTCTCTGGCGCTGTAAGGCAACAGCTCTACCACTACGCTATATTTGAATAAATGTTTTTTTTCTTCAGTTGTCCCTATATTTTTTTTTAAATGACATTAGCATGACTTTTCTCTCATCCGACATTGTCAGAGAGCAGAGATACAAGATACTGCAGATGTTAGAATCTAGAGGAAGAAAACTAAACTACTGGTGGAACTCTGCGAGCCAGGCAGCGTCGATGGAGTGATGATGCATGGATCCAGGTTAGGAAGCGTTTTTTGGCAGATGGGTCCAGTGGGTAAGACAAAGTAACCAAGTAACCAAAGTAACATAGTAACCAAGTCTGGAGGTGTTTGGTAAAGATGATAGAATCTGGACAGAAAGAAAGCTGGGGAGTGAATTGTAGAACTAGGGGGTGGAATGGCAGCTCTATGGTAATGGGACTGTAGGGGGAATGGGGGTAATATGGAGAAAAATATGGGGAGTGAATAAAGATCTGGGATCCAGAGAAGGGAATAGGGGTAATGGGGAGAATAAAAAATGAGAGATCCAGAGTAGGGAGGGGTGGGTAATGAGCAGGTGGAGGAGGGAAAATGAACTTGGTTACTGGGGTAGGGGGAGTGGAAAGAAAGGTGCAAAGGGTTGAGAGAGAGCACACCTTTAAGAACAGCACAAGAACAGGCAGAAAATGTGAATGAGTTTTCAAAATAACCCTCTTCCTCCATTAGGGCCGCAGAGAACAAAGGGTGATCCGGTGTGGGGGGGGGGGGGGACGCTGAGAACGAAGGGGAACCTGGTGGCGGGGGGGGGGGGGGGGAGGTGAATTTACAGAAAACTCTGCTTTAAGTGTCGAATAGGTCAGGAGGACACATTATTGGCAACAATGCTGAATACAAGATTCAACTGTCAGCTGCTTATGCCAGGTTACCCACTAAACAAATCAGATTCAGTTCTGGTTTCTGGAGGGAGAGACAGATTGCATTTTGCAATGATCTTTGGTGTGGCGGAAGACAATAGATAGGAAGGACTATTTGGTATTTTTGTAACTTTTGTTGACCCAACATGTGGAGACACTGTGCACTACCAATGGCAGAATGCATAGAAAACAAAGCTTTTCACTGTAAGTACACGTGGCAATAAAGTAAAGTGTCAGTAGTAAGTAGAATAGGGTTGTGTTATCAAAAAGTCAAGTCATCATTGGTTAGGAAGGATAGAAATACCATCAGTCTGAATGGACCTATTGTCCAACAGGGAGAAAAGAGCTTGGTGGGAGTTGTTTACAATCTTCCGATTAGAAGTGATGTACGATATAATATAACCCAGGAATCTACCAATGTGTGTAACAGCAGTACTACAGTAATCATACAGGACTTAAACCAGACATATTACTAACAATGCAGAAGATGAATTCCTCGAACATCCACCAGGTGGCTTCCTAGATCAGCATGCTGCTGAAGTGATGAAGGAACTGGCAACTTTAATTCTGGAACTCTGCAACAAGAAAAACGTTAATTAATAATCTTGCAAGGACGTCCTGAGGAAAGAGTGACTATAATATGAAATAATTTGTCACTACGTTTGTAAAAGCTGCTGTTCAATCTGAAACCAATGTTTTCAATTTAAACCATGCAAATTGGGGCAAATGAAGTAGACTAGGAACCAAACTGAAGGGAATGCATATTTGTGAATAAAGGGTTTGGCAAATATATAATACCTGATTAAAGAACATAGATCATACAGTTGATTCTGTACTGCACAGGAACAGACCCCACGGCCCACAATGTCGGTGCCGAACATGATGCCAAATTAAACTAATCTACTCTGTCTGCACGTGATCCATATTCATTTAATCCCTGCATATCCATGTGCCTATCTAAAAGCCTCTTAAATGCCACCATCTCCTCTGGTAGCACGTTCCAGGCACATACCACCCTCTATGTAAAAACAATCTGCCCTGCACATCTCTATCTCTATATAACTAAAAGTCTTTGTCTTGTTTGTGTCTGTGTGTGTGTGTGTGCCAATCTGGTTAATTCCTATCTTCTTCCAAACGCTAGGCCACAGCCTTCCCATTTTCACACATCCTACTCATATTTTCCCCTTGGTGGCGATAAACATCTTCCTGTCAGATTCCCACCTATATTTCCGAAGTTATTAATCGTTGAAATAAATAAAAGGCAAAAACTGCTTCTCACAGAGAGCCTTTTTCCAGCAGCTTAAAATTATGTCACCATGCCACTCACAGACGTCGAATCACAATGGATAGCCAAAACCACCTTTTAAAACAGCTTCCGGTGACATCAACCCCCACCCCAACGGTAGAGTAAAACAGAATATTCCACCACCTACCAGTGACGTCAGGGGGAGGGCCTCATTTAAAAAACAGTAGCTCTCCAACCGTCACTTTTGCACTGCTTCAGGCCGACTCAACATCGACTTCTGCAACGCTTGATTCTGACTGCTTCATTTTTGCCATCTTTAAAGATAACATTTATTTTAAAACACCTTGCGACTTTTACAAAAAGATTAACCTTGCTTTTATTCACTTTCTCGGACCAGCTCGCTGGCCTCGGCTCCGCCCCGCTCGCCGGCCTCAGCCCCGCTCGCTGTCTCCCCACCACCCCCAGTCAAGCTTATGGATCATCGGCCTTCTTTCTCTAAAGTCAACAATCAACCCCTTGGTCTTAATGATGTTGAAGGCAAAGTTGTTTTTCTGGCACCATTCAATCAGATGACCGATCTCCCCCCTGTACACTGACTCGTCCTTACAAGTAATTTATCCAATAATGGCGCTGTCAACGGCAAATTTAAAGATGGAGGTGGGACTGTGTCTGCCAACTTAGTTTTGCCAATTCATACTGATTATGTTCTGTTGATGAGGAAGTTGAGGATCCAATTGCAAAGTGATGCACAGCGATACAGTTCTCTGAGTTTAGTAACAGGTTTGGAGGGGATGATTGTGTTGAATGCCGAGCTATAGTCAATAATCAACAGCCTGACATATGTATTTTATTGTCCAAGTGGTCCAGTGCAGAGTGAAGAGACAGCAAGTTCACTTGGTCATTGATCTATTGTGTTGGCGGGAAAATTATAGTGGGTCCGGGTTCTCGCTAAGAATCTCACTAAATTATATCCTTACAGTTCCATCAGAGATAGCCATCACCAACTTGAGGCCTGATCTTGTGCTCTGGTCGAACTCTCAGCACATGGTGTATTTTGTGGAGCTCACAGTCCCTTGGGAGGATGCTGTGCAGGAAGCCTTCGAAAGAAAGAAACTGCGATATACAGAGCTTGCAGCGGAGGCAGAACAGCGGGGCTGGAGAGGTAAGATCTGCCTCTTGGATGTCGAGGATTCATGGCAACATCTACCTTAAGACTGATGAAGGACCTGGGGATCAGCGGACAAGCCCTACGCCAGGACATCAAAGAAACATCACAGGTAGCAGAGCGGAGTAGCCAATGGCTCTGGCTGAAGAGGAAAGGCCCCATTTGGTCTCCCAAATAACCGACTAGATAGATGCAGAGGGGGGTGGTTCTGGGACGCCAGAATGCACCGCTGAGCCAACTGGAGACGTCGTGGGTTCAATCAGCGAAATGTCGATGAAAGTAGGTGCCCACTTGATAACCCCAATGACGTGTCTGCCTTGCCTTTCTCAACATCGGAGGAGCATAGGTGAGTGCAGAAGGCTCCCATCACCATCGGGAGTAAGTTGATATTTGGCACTTTGGACTTTTAACATCTGTGTCCTGTGTATTTGTAAACATTTACCGTGGAATTATCCAGTGACTGCCGTGAATAGAATGGCTGACAACAAGGGAAAGACCTTGTGACTGCTGGAAACATAGAAACGTAGAAACATAGAAAATAGGTGCAGGAGTAGGCCATTCGGCCCTTCGAGCTTGCACCGCCATTCAATATGATCATGGCTGATCATCCAACTCAGTATCCTGTACCTGCTTTCTCTCCATACCCCCTGATCCCTTTAGCCACAAGGGCCTCATCTAACTCCCTCTTAAATATAGCCAATGAACTGGCCTCAACTACCTTCTGTGGCAGAGAATTCCAGTGATTCACCACTCTCTGTGTGAAAAATGTTTTCCTCATCTCGGTCCTAAAAGATTTCCCCCTTATCCTTAAACTGTGGCCCCTTGTTCTGGACTTCCCCAACATCGGCAACAATCTTCCTGCATCTAGCCTGTCCAACCCCTTAAGAATTTTGTACGTTTCTATAAGATCCCCCCTCAATCTTCTAAATTCTAGCGAGTACAAACCGAGTCTATCCAGTCTTTCTTCATATGAAAGTCCTGACATCCCAGGAATCAGTCTGGTGAACCTTCTCTGTACTCCCTCTATGGCAAGAATGTCTTTCCTCAGATTAGGAGACCAAAACTGTACGCAATACTCCAGGTGTGGTCTCACCAAGACCCTGTACAACTGCAGTAGAACCTCCCTGCTCCTATACTCAAATCCTTTTGCTATGAATGCTAACATACCATTCGCTTTCTTCACTGCCTGCTGCACCTGCATGCCTACTTTCAATGACCGGTGTACCATGACACCCAGGTCTCGTTGCATCTCCCCTTTTCCTAATCGGCCACCATTCAGATAATAGTCTACTTTCCTGTTTTTGCCACCAAAGTGGATAACCTCACATGTATCCACATTATACTGCATCTGCCATGCATTTGCCCACTCACCCAGCCTATCCAAGTCACCTTGCAGCCTCCGAGCATCCTCCTCACAGCTAACACTGCCCCCCAGCTTCGTGTCATCCGCAAACTTGGAGATGTTGCATTCAATTCCCTCGTCCAAATCATTAATATATATCGTAAATAGCTGGGGTCCCAGCACTGAGCCTTGCGGTACCCCACTAGTCACTGCCTGCCATTGTGAAAAGGACCCGTTTACTCCTACTCTTTGCTTCCTGTCTGCCAGCCAGTTCTCTATCCACATCAATACTGAACCCCCAATACCGTGTGCTTTAAGTTTGTATACTAATCTCTTATGTGGGACCTTGTCGAAAGCCTTCTGAAAGTCCAGATATAACACGTCCACTGGTTCTCCCTTATCCACTCTACTAGTTACATCCTCGAAAAATTCTATAAGAAAGACAGCTGACAGGAGGAAATAGACCCCACCTGGGGCAGGCATGGGCTAGCTACCCATGTCAGCAGGATCCAATACTATTCAGTATTTTGGAGACACCTGCATATGGCTACGAAAAGAATTAAAGAAAGAATACCCCTAGAGTCTGCGAGAGCGGGAGCAGAAGATGACTCATTGATGGATAATACGGCTATTGACCTAGGAACGGAAAAAACCATGAGCAATACATGCACTCAACAAGAACCATACGCACAATCATCATCCGAGAAGAGGCTTCAGGTCTGCTCCGGTGGCTGGATGAAAATAACATCTTCAAAGAGCTTGAAAATATATCAAGGAAAGAAAGGGTGCTTGAGAGAGGGAAAACAGGGGCCTCGCATTGATAAGTACTTCCTGCGAAGTCAATCAAGTCAGTCGAATGAAGTCCAGCGACTGGAGTCTCACCAAAGTTCGCAGGGCATCAGCCTCCCTGATGAAGGAAACTCAAGCACAGTTGCGCAGGCAGAGGAAGATATGGAGCCCATCCAGCCAAGAAAACTAGCAATGGAGAAAAAGATCAGCGGAAGAAAACCTCGCGTGAAATGGCCTGGAGCCTCGGAGAAGAAAGAATGGGAGACCATGAATGTAGACCTGACCAGTATCTTATAAGGTGTAAGGGGTACAGTTGAAAGAAAGCGTGACAAGAAGGAGGACATTATCTATGGCTATGGAGCAGAACGAGATGGAATAAGGGAGAAAAAGGAAAAGGCACCAGCTTTGGAAAGCAAGTCCAGACGGCAAAAGGAGATGGAATGCCTAATCCGGGAGAGAAGACAGCTCAAGAAGCAGTGGAGGAAGGCATCTGATAGTGAGAAGGAGGGCATCAACATTCTCCAGGGAAACATCAAAAACCGTTTAGCAACCCTGAGACGAGCAGAGTACCTGCGGAAATCACGAAAAAAGAAAGAACGAACGAGATCACGCTTCTTCAAGGACCCCTATAAGTTCATAAAATCACTTTTCATCAAAGAAAAGGGGGGAAACCTGAAAACATCAAGGCAGGAGCTGGACGAGCATCTGGAAAGAATGCATGCGGATGACAAGAGACACCAGAAGACAGCTATTCCATCGGACATCCCACCAATTGAACAACCAGAGCACAAGATGGACATTAGTCCTCCAAAGTGGAGGGAGGTGGAACAGACAGTAAAGCGGGCAAGAGCATCTTCAGCCCCAGGGCCAAATGGGGTTCCGTATCGACTCTACAAGGGTGCTCCTGATGTTCTTCACTTCCTGTGGAGGCTAATGAGAGTGGCTTGGGAGAAGAGAGTCATACCCAAAGCATGGCGCAGGGCAGGAGGAATCCTGATTCCGAAAGAGAAGGAATCCACAGATATCAGCCAATTCCGCCCTATCAGTCTCCTCAATGTAGAGGGTAAGATTTTCTTCAGCATCATAGCTCAGAGGATGACCAGCTATTTAGAGAGAAACAACCTTGTGGATACAACAGTCCAAAAAGCAGGCATCCCAGGGTTCTCTGGATGTCTCGAACATACCAGCATGATTTGGCACCAAATCCAGACTGCAAGAAAAGAGAAGAGAGATCTGCATGTCGTTTTTCTTGACCTTGCCAACGCGTTCGGAACTGTCCCTCACAGTTTCCTCTGGGCATCCTTTGACTTCTTCAGGATACCAGAGACTATCGCAAGCCTTGTCAATGCTTATTTTCAAGATCTGCAGCTCTGTTTCACCACGCCTGACTTCACGACCACATGGCACTGCATGGAGATTGGCATTATGGCGGGGTGTACCATCTCCCCATTGATTTTTACTATGGAAGTCATCATAAGGGCCTCCAAGTGGGTAGTGGGTGGCGAGCGGCTGAAGTCTGGAGTCCGTCTACCACCCATCAGGGCCTACATGGATGACATGACAATCATAACAACAACAGCACCTTGCACCAGGCGCCTTTTAAGGAAGCTTCAAGAGAACATCACTGGGGTCAGACTGAAATTCAAGCCATCCAAATCAAGAAACATTTCTATAATCAAAGGCAAACTGACAGATCAAAGGTTCTTCATTGATCAAGAACCTATCCCAACTGTGTCAGAGAAGCCAATCAAAAGTTTGGGAAGATGGTGTAACTCTAAACTGAAGGTCACTGATCAGGCTAACGAATTTAGGCAAGAAGTCATCAAAGGTCTGGTGAACATCGACCGATCCATGCTGCCTGGAAAGCTGAAAATCTGGTGCCTGCAGTTTGGGTTACTACCTCGCCTTATGTGGCCACTAACCATGTATGACATCACCCTCACAAGAGTCGAGAAGATAGAAAGAACAATCAGCTCTTTCGTGAAAAAGTGGTTAGGTGTTCCTCAGTGCCTGAGCAGCGTAGGCCTGTACGGTCAGGGGGTACTCCAGCTGCCTCTCTCTAGTCTCACAGAGGAGTACAAGTGCACTAAAGTCAGACTAGAGATGACCCTGGCAGAATCAAGGGACACTGTCATCCGAGCTGCTGCTCCAACCCTGGAAAGAACAGGAAAGAAGTGGACGGCTAAGAATGCGACACAGCAGGCAAAATCTGCTCTCCACCAAGGCGACATGGTAGGGCAAATCCAACACGGAAGAAGTGGCTTGGGGCTTGGCGGAAAGCGACCTTGCTGGAACAAGGCATCATCACTGGAGCGCCGGAAGTTGGTCGCGGCCGAAGTCCGCCGACAGGAGGAGTCAAGTAGGTGTGCCAAGGCTGTGTCGCAAGCTAAACAGGGCCAGTGGATGAGATGAGAGAGTGTGGAAAAGAGGAAGGTCAGCTGGAAGGACATGTGGGACATGGAGGCGAGCAGGATAAATTTCCTCATTCGGGCAACCTATGATGTCCTTCCTAGCCCAAAAAATCTCAATCAATGGCTGGGCGAAGATCCATCATGCCCCCTGTGTTCAACACCAGCCACACTTAGGCACATCCTCACTGGGTGTAAAGTAAGCCTCTCCCAAGGACGGTACACCTGGAGACATAATCAAGTGCTCAAATGCCTGGCAGCGACTCTGGAACGCAGGAGAACAGCCAACATTGCCCTGCCGCCCAGAACAACCAACCCAGTTAAGACCCAGTTCGGGGGGGGGGAACAAAGGCAATGGAAAATTCCACTAAGGACCAGGTTTGGACAGCTGGAGGTAGCCCGGGATTGGCAGCCACCATGGAACTCCATTAGGAGTTGGGGCTGCCGGTACGGCTTGGGAGCTCGCTTCTAAAAATAGCAGCGGACAGTGTATTAATATAGCGGCTACGTTTCGTATCGCTGCTAAGTTTACAGCGACCGGTGTTAGCCGCGGCCAGGATCGGCTGCCATAGCGCCTATATAAATTATTAAACATAGAAATGCTGCTGAGGCAGCATACGCTGGTTCAGCATTATAGTCTGGCAATAGCGCCTAACATTTTTTAAATAGAAATGCTGCTGAACAGTCTGCCATAGTGTCTATAAATTTAACATAGAAATGCTGCTGAGGCAGCATATGCTGGTATCAGCATATAGTGATATATTACACAAATTAAAGGATTAAGGTAGTTAAAAATTGAGCTGGCAGTTTTTTAATAGCAGTTGTTCTTCGGTCACGTTTGTGACTATCGCAGCAGATAGGACATTTATTATCACCAAAGGCGTTCCAGTCCTTTCCTGTAATACTCCGTTGGGGTACACCATATGGTGTAGAAAGGTTTGACAACCCTGAGTCGGGGCTAAGTCAAAGCCAAGTCTGTGGGACAAGTCCTGTCAGATGATTTGGGTCAAGGGGATTCTGTTCCCACATCTATGGCAGATGTGATTGGGCGTTTGTCTCAATTAGAACATCTGATGAATCAGATGGTGGCACAAGAAATGCTCCGTGTTATGAAGGCATGTCAGGCAGCAGCTCCTGGTTCAGGGTTGCAATATTCCTCCCACTCGGATGAATGGAGTGGTGGAGATGGTGCCAAAGTATATGCACACAAGCCTGAGGCAGCTCCAGGTTCAGGGTTGCAATATTCCTCCCACTCGGATGAAGAAGTGATGGAGATGGTGCCAAATATTATGCTCCGTATTACGGAAGCATGCACAGGCAGTTCAAGTCATATGCCTGTAGCTACCCCTGGTTCAGGGTTGGAATATTCCTCCCACTCGAAAGACTATCGGAGATGGTGTCACAAAATATGCTCTGTGTTACGGAAGCATGCGCAGGCAGTCCGAGGCATACGCATGTCGCAAAGCCTGGTTCGGGTGCACTATTTCTCCCACTCTATGAGAGTGTCAGAGATCATATGGAACTGACTCCGAACATGACTCCGAACATGACAATGTGCCTGAATCCCATGCTTTAATGCATGATGTGCGAGAATCACATAAGGAAGAGCTGCCTGCTCTTGCCTCTAAATTTGCTGTTCCCTCGGGGATGGACAAGCCACTACAAGAGGAGTTGGCCAGCGGCATCAGCTATCTAACTGAAATGACAAGCATGACAGACAGCGTCTGCAAATGGAACCTCACTGAAGCACCAACAAGCAAATCGACCCGGGGTCAGAGACGCTGGTAAGTAAGGTCTCGTTATTAATCTCCATAAACTCAGAAATGGAGCAGTCTGTCGGCCCAGGTTTGGGTTTACTGGCAGCATGGGTTGTCTAGTGGGTTTTCACTGTCTCTGGTATAGATCAGGTTGATGTAGAGACATTGGCAGGGTGCCTTGCTTAGTAACCTCTGTAAGTGCCAAATAGGACAGTTTGGTTACCCTGGTTCAGGGTAGACCATCATGGAACTGGCTGGCCATATGGGTCATATTGACCAGGGAAGCACTGCCTCATCATCTGTGATTGAGGTTATCAGACTGCTCAGTAGAATGAAGTAGTTGAAGTCTTCCTCAACACATGGTTTATTTCTCCTCAGTTGGTAGAGTTGCTGGATCATTGGAATCATCATTGCCATCCTCTCTGGGATAGGTAGTTACCAGCAGGAAGCTGGTCTGGCATATAATATAATTTTTATCTGACCTGCAGGTTCATGTTGTGAATCAACAATGTATTTATAATAATCCATAGGCTCTCAATACCAGTATTCCTGATTGAGTGACGGGTCAAAGAGATTGTGTTGTGCACTCTGGCGACTTAGACATGAGGTTTCAGTCAAAGGACTGCGAGGTAATTCATGATTCAGCCTTGCATTATACCAATTTCCATTCGGAGGGAAAACGCTGAGTATTCGTGGTGACTCTTAGTCAAGAGTTGACAGGGAACTCGTATTCCCACATCAAAGGGAGACTGTGGTTTCAGCTCTAGTCATTAGGTTCTGATTATAAGTTATCAGCAAAATGTATGAATAATTAGATAATGCATCTTCCGCGGCAAGAGAAGCCAAAAATTCTTCCGTCCGTATGGTCAATAGAGGAACAGGGGTTCCGAGTGCAATCAGTGACAGCTCATCCAAGGATGAGTGGTCTGGCCAAGGACTAGAGAGGTATATTTCTGATACTTCTCAAGATTACAGAAACATAGTGCAGGCCAAATCAGGTTTGCATTTGGCTAATCTGATCATGGGTTTAGTTACCCAGTTTAAGATGGATGATTGGCTTTCAGCAATTTATCTGATTCAGAGAATCGATCTTGTAGTTGCATGCTCTGCCATATCTATACACATGAGGCACAGATTCTGCTGTTTTGATAACAAAGATAGTGGTGAAAGCCAATGCTGCCCTACTCAGATTAAAGGGCATTGTGTCATCGAGTTTTAGGTAATATGTAAAATTTACAGCTGATAAAACTTATGGGTTATCAGTAGATACCTTTTGCGATATAAAAAATGAGGCAACATGAAATTTAGCAGTGCCAATTTTGCCTATTCATTCATGCCATGGTAGGGCGGCTGAAGCAACTCTTATTTACTCAGTCACGAGTGACGGCTGGGGCAGCCTGTCTTCTCGGGCAGCTAGCTCTGCACGATTATATGAGAAGCTTGTGAACAACATCTGTGAGTTATTTTTAAACGGAAGTAACAGAGGTTTGTGTGGCTTTCAGTTTGAGCCTAGAGAAGCGTTTATGTGATAGCGCAATTGACATTGCTTGTGCTGCTTTGTCATTCTCTATAGTACCATAAGTGGGACAATAAATGTTTGGTTATTCACCCACTGTTCACTAACGTTATGGAGGGTGTCTTTTATTTGACCACTCTAATAGCCTATACTCATTGTAGTGTGCGATGTATATCAGTAAATTATTATGCAAATATTCTTCTACTTTTTTTTAATGGGAGTAGTATTTTTAAGATGATTATGCTTTCAGCAACTGATCTCAGCACAAAGAACACAGCCTTTACTTGATCTCTGGCTTGGTCTCTACGTCATAACTGACATTAGGGTAGCTTGTTATGGGAATGATCTAATTAGCAAAATGAGCAGGATTGCGTACATTTGAAGTTGACAGCATACCCACCAGAGCAGAGATCGGGGATGTCATTAGGTATACAAGTGCACTGAGTTTGCTAGTACCTATGAGATGAAAGATAGTTTCTTTTTTGTTATTCAATAGTCTCAAGATATTGCTGATGGCTCATTAGCAGCCAATGGAATGGATTTTCCCTTTCATCATACAGCAAGAGGCCTACATAGTGTGTGTTAATAAATTATAAAATTTGGTTGAATATGTCTGGATATTTGCAGATAGAATTCTGCACAGTGTTGCATGAGTTATTGTCTAACTCAACAGTCTATTGGTACTATGGTCCGGTTAAGAACAATGGCCATGTATGCAAGTTAGCATCATGATATTAATAACCCATGGTTTTTCTACCATTAATGGTTTATCTGTTTAAGTGTTTCACACACAGATTGGGTTACTGCATGAAACCACAGAGCTTTGAAGTCTTCACGTAGTCACTCACATGACTTCGAAATAAAATAGAAAGATTAAACGAGAACTTACCTTTTGAAGTTTGATCTTTATTTTATGAGAAGTTGAAGTGAGGGATTACGTGCCCTCCACTCCCAACCCTACTTCTCATAAAGATCATTCGGTAGTTCTAAGCTCGTTAATCTTCCAATAGCTTAGGTCAGCAACTATTCTGTGGTTTCATACAGCTGCTCTAAAGTTTGACGCACATGTGGACTGGCGGAGTCTTCACGTAATCCCTCACTTCAACTTCTCATAAAATAAAGATCAAACTTCAAAAGGTAAGTTCTCGTTTAATCTTTCTAGTTTAGTTTAGAGATACTGCGTGGAAACAGGCCGTTCGGCCCTCTGTTTCAACGCCGACTAGCGATCCCCGCACATGAACACCATCCTATACAGTCTAGGGCAATTTACAATTTTACTAAGTCAATTAACCTACAAACCTGCGCGTCTTTGTTGTGTGGGAGGAAACCGGAGGTGCCGGAGAAAACCCACGCAGGTCATGAGGAGAACGTACAAAGTCCCTACAGACAGCACCCGGGTCTCTGGCACTGTAAGGCAGCAACTCTATCGCTGTGCCACAGTGCTGCCCATCTTCCTCAGTGGCAGAGCAGGTACAGAGGATGGAATAGCTCACTCTTGCTGTTCTTTTATATGCTCTTTATTCAATGAGCTGAGCTGATAGTTTAGAACTAACTTCTGGGGTAACGTGTTGACTTTAGATCTGGCATGGATGGAGTTTTCTTTACAAAGATGTTTAATGTTACGAGGATAAGATATATATATATATATATATATATATATATATATATGTATAATTCTGCAATCGATTTATATGATCCCAGAGAGGATGGAAAGGCTCCCATTCATTCTCTCCAGAGATGCTGCCTATCCCGCTGAGTTATTCCAGCATTTGGTGTCTATCTTCAATGTAAGCCAGCATCTGTAGATCCTTCCTACACATTAGCAAGTAGTCTGCTATTCCTATCTCCCTATTATGTCTGAAAGCATTTTATGTTAAGTACTGTACTTTTCAGCTCCCCCGCCATTTTTATTCTATTAACTAATTACTCTGTCATTTCCCAGCAGGGTCAGTGATATCATTCTTTCAGTCTTTTCTCTCTGCCCGTGTGAAGTCATCAGTAGGAGGCATGGAGTTTGCGATATTTTTCACACTTCATTGAAGGCGAGAAGTGTGCTTCCCATCAAGGCACAATGATGTACCTACATCCTTCACAGCTTGTTTGGTTAGTTTATAGCAGCCAGCAAACGCTTATGACTAAGCTGCTTGTGATCTCTATCTATCTCACTGTGTAAATATGTGTTTCTTAATAATTGGTTTTGACTGATATGCTTTTATTTTAGGTGTATATGTAAGTTTATTGTTTTCATGTGAACCAAGGTACAGTGAAAAGCTTTTGTTTGGATGCTATCCAATCCAATCAGATACTATATACATGAATACAATAAATCCAAATGCACGTACAACAGAAAGAATGAAGAGAAAATACCAAAATGCAGAATATAACTCCTTGGCATTGAACCTGGAATCCTCTACAATTAGAATAACAGTTTCAGAAAAAAAGTCCAAAAGGCCCTTCAGTTCACCAAGTCCGCACCGACAAGCGACCCCCCCATACATTAACATGATCTTGCACACAGTAGGGACAATTTTACATTTATACCAAGCCAATTAACCTACAAACCTGTTTATCTTTTGAGTGTGGGAGGAAACAGATGCAGGTCATGGGGATAACCTCCATACTGACAGGTACAAACTCCATACTGACAGGTACCCATGTCAGGATCAAATCCAGGTCTCTGGTGCTGTAAGGCAGTATTTCTACTGCTACGCCACCGTGCCACCCAGCTTAGTAAGGAACATTCAGATGTTTAATAACAGAGTGAAAGAAGCTGTTCCTGACTCTGGTGGCACGTGCTTGCAAGCTTCTGTATCTTCAGTCCAGTGAGAGCCCGGAGAAAGAGTGACTGGGGTGGGAAAAGTCCTTGATAATGTCAGAACAATGAACTGTAGATGTTAGTTTTCAAAAACCAACACAAAGTGCTGGAGTAACTCAGCAGGTCAAGCAGTATCCCTCGAGAACATAGATAGGTGATGTTTTGTGGTCTAGACTAAACGTCACCTATCCATGTTCTCCAGGGATGCTGCCTGACCTGCTGAGTTATTCCAGAACTTTTGTATTTCCTTGATACTGTTGACTGATTTCCTGAATTATTGATGGGGAATCTGTTCTATGTGATGGACCAGGATACATCCACAACACTCTGCAACTACTTGCCGTCTTGGGGAGAGCAGTTTCCAAACCAAGATGTATGTAACCACGGTATGCTTCCGCAGTATGCTTCCTACAGTGCATCTATAGAAGGTAGTAAGAGTTAGAGTCACAAAGCTCAGAAAGAGGCCTTTAGGCCCAGCTCATCCATGCTGACCAAGATGCCCCATCTAAGTTAGTCTCCTTTGCCCACATTTGGCCAGTATCCCTCCAAACCTTTCCTATCCATGTACAGATACTTATCCCAGTGTCTTTTAAATGTTACAATATCTACCTGAACTACCTCCTCTGGCAGCTTGTTCCATATACCAATCGCCCTCTAAGTGAAGGAATTGCCCCTCATGCTGGTATCTTTCCTCTCTCAGCTTAACATATATCCTCCTGTTTTATGATTTCCCTATCCTGGTTGTGCCTATCTTCTACAAGCCTGCGCCTCCATCTTCTACCAACGATGTCCTGTTTCCTTTATCATTGTTACTTTTTTGCATATCTTTCAATCATTTGTTCTATATCTCTCTATATCACCATCTATATCTCTCGTTTCCCTTTTCCCTGACTCTCAGTCTGAAGAAGGGTCTCGACTCGAAATGTCACCTATTCCTTTTCTCCAGAGATGCTGCCTGTTCCGCGGAGTTACTCCAGCATTTTTTGTCCACCTTCGGTTTATACCAGCATCTGCAGTTTCTTCTTACACATAGATCTAGATTCCGTTTATTTGCAAACCTCCTAATTCTGGCTACCTCATTATGGGAAGGATTTGAAGGCTTTAGATTGGGTGCAGAAGGGTTCTGAGAATGGGTCCTGAGGTGAAGGTTGATTACTACAAGGATAGATACTGAGTCTGGGACTGTTTATTGTGAAGTAGAGAAGGATGGGGTGAGATATGCTTAATATGTACAAAATGATGAAGGGTCTGGACAGAGTGAAGTGGAGGCTGAGGACGAGAAGCCACAGGAAAAAAATGAAGGAGATAAGAAGTGGAAAGGAGGAAAAGCTATTTTATGGAGCATGTGGTTAGAATTTGAAATGCACAGCCAGCACAAGTGATGGAGATGGTGCCACTGTGACCATCATGACTGACACAAAATGAGTAACTCAGTGGAACAGGCAGCATCTCTGGAGAGAAGGAATGGGTGATGTTTTGGGTCGAGACCCTTCTTCGGACTCAGAATCATGACTGAATTGAATATGTCAATGAAGAAGAATTTGATAGACTATAGAGAAGGGGCCAAAGAATGGATCTCGTGAATCGTTTTAGTATAGAGCTGGCAAGAGCATAGTGGACTGAATAGCCTCATTCTTTACTGTAATAATGATATGACTCCATGCCAAAGCTGTTTTACTAACAGCTCTTGTAGTCTGAGATAATGGCATTAAAACAAAAACCCTACCAAACTTGCTGACCGAAAATTCAGAAGGGTACAAACTATCAATTTAAATGGGGATGAGTTGCCTGGCTGTAAAGTGAGCTGGATTTGTTGGTTAAACATTGACTATCTGGTAGAGTTTGTCCATTGCCATCATCAAGGTAAAAAGGTGGAGAGCCAATCTTGGTAATGAAGATGGAGTATCTGAAAATAGGACTCTTCTAAAATATTCCCGCACATTAACACTACACACACTAGGGACAATTTTACATTTTGCATTTACACCAAGCCAATTAACCTGCAAACCTGTATGTCTTTGGAGTGTGGGAGGAAATTGCAGAGAAGCTAACAATTGAAAGCTAACAGAGATATTTGAGGTTAGACACAAAATGCTGGAGTAATTCAGCGGGACAGGCTGTATCTCTGGAGAGAAGGAATGGGTGACGTGTCGGGTCAGGACACTTCTTCAGATCTGAATAAGGGTCCCGACCCAACATGTCACCCATTCTTTCTTCCAGAGATGCTGCCTATCCCGCTGAGTTACTCCAGCATTTTGTATCTATCTTCGGTGTAAACAAGCATCTGCAATTCCTTCCTTCCATAACGGCATATTTAGACGAAATACGCCGTTATGGACTACTACTACCGGCTGCAAAGTCAAACATAATGGCCACAGAAAGGTATACGAACGGAGAGTGGAGGTGGGAGAGGAGAGAGAGGAGAGAGAGGAGGAGGAAACGCAAGCGGTGCGAGAGGAGGCAGAAACGGGGTAAAAGAGCAGGCTCTTACACGAGGCGGAGACGGGGGAAAAGAGCAGGCATCTGCGCCAGGCTAACAGCTAACCCCACCCGACCTGCAGTGCCCTCTCTTTTCCTCTCTAATGTCCGCTCCCTGGACAACAAACTTGACGAACTGCGTCTTCTCATAACAACATACAGGGACATTAGAGACTGCTGTGTGTTTGTTTTCACGGAATCATGGCTCCACGGTAATGTCCCAGACACAGCAATACAGCTGGAGGGAATGACATCATTCCGTGCCGACAGAGAGGCAGCTGGCTCTGGTGAGAGGCAGCTGGCTCTGGTAAGAGCCGAGGTGGAGACCTGTGCTTGTACATAAACAAGGACTGGTGTGTGTACACTACGATAGCCGGGAAACACTGCTCTCCGCTGATAGAATTCCTCATCGTGAAATGTCGGCCTTTCTATCTGCCGAGGGAATTCTCCGTTGTTTTTGTTGTGGCTGTATATGTTGCTCCAAGTGCTAATGTAAATTCAAAGGCCAACGAAGCACTGGGAGCTCTGCATGACGCCATCAGTGAGTTCCAGACCAAACATCCTGATAGCTTCATTGTGGTGGCCGGGGACTTTAATCACACCAGCCTTAAGACGGTGTTCCCAAAATTCAAGCAATATGTGGATTTTGAGACCAGGGGAGATAACATCTTGGACTTGGTTTACACCAACACCCCAGAGGCTTTCAAGGCAGCCCCACGCCCTCACCTGGGCCACTCGGACCACATTTCAGTGTTTTTAACACCAGCCTACAGACCTCGGCAGAAACAAGCCAGAGCGGAGAGAAAACACACCAGGGTCTGGCCAGAAGGAGCAGCCTCAGCACTGCAGGATTGCTTCCTGCACACTGACTGGGATGTGTTCAGGACAGCGGCATCCTATGACGACCTCATCAACATCGAGGAGTACGCAGAGACTGTAACCAGCTACATTGCTAAGTGCACCGAGATGTCACCATCATGAAAACCTTCACTGCACGTGGAAACAAAAAGCCATGGATGACAGCAGAGGTACGCTCACTGCTGAGGGCTCGTGATGAAGCCTACAGAGCTGGTAACACATCCGCTCTTCGATCTAGCAGGACTGCACTGGAAAAAGGAATCAGGGCAGCGAAACGTGCCTACGCGGGAAAAATCCAGGGACACCTCTGTGACACAGGAGACACCAGGAGGATGTGGAAGGGAATCCAAACACTGACGGGGTACAAGGCAAAGCAGCAGGTAACTGACACGGATTCTTCTCTCCCAGATGAACTAAACAACTTCTTCGCTCGTTTTGATGCAGCAAACACCACACCCAAGGGGAGAGCCAGTCGCCGCATACAAACAGACCAGCCAGTACTGACCATAGACCCGATGGACACACGGAGAATCCTGTCTAAGGTCAACCCGTGGAAAGCAGTCGGACCCGATAACATCCCAGGACGTGTGCTTAAGGAATGTGCTGAGGAGTTAGCATATGTGCTAACGGACATCTATAACATCTCCCTCAGTCAAGCCATTGTCCCCACATGCCTCAAAACGAGTACAATAATCCCAATAGCGAAGAAACCAGTTGTGGCCTGCCTAAATAATTACCGCCCTGTCGCCCTGACCCCAATAATAATGAAGTGTTTTGAACGCCTGGTGAAACCCCACATTACTGCCAGCCTCCCCTCATCGTTAGACCCCCTCCAGTTTGCCTATCGCCCCAACCGTTCTACAGAGGATGCCATCTCTACCACGCTGCACACAGTGCTCACGCATCTGGAAAAAAGTAACACATACGCCAGAATCCTGTACATTGACTTCAGTTCTGCGTTCAACACCATCATCCCACAGAGACTTGTGGAGAAACTAACCCTGCTGGGCCTCAACACCACCCTGTGTCACTGGATCTTGGACTTTCTGACAGAGAGACCGCAGTCAGTCCGTGTGGGCAAGAACACTTCAGGCTCGATCACGCTGAGCACCGGCTCACCTCCAGGCTGTGTGCTCAGCCCGCTGTTGTTCACATTGCTCACACATGACTGTGCTGCCAGATTCAGGGACAATAAGATCATAAAATTCGCGGATGACACAACAGTGGTGGGACTCATCAGCGGAGATGATGAATCAATGTACAGGGAGGAAGTAAAACAACTAGTGGACTGGTGCGGCAAAAATAATCTAGAACTAAATGTGGAAAAAACAAAGCAGATGGTTGTCGACTTCAGGAGGGCGCAGCCAAAGCATGCACCCCTTAACATCAGTGGCGCCACAGTGGAGAGAGTGGAGAGCATAAAGTTCCTCGGGGTGCAAATTACAGACAGCCTCACCTGGTCCAGGAACACCACTGGGACCGTCAAAACGGCCCATCAGCGACTGCACTGCCTGAGGAAACTAAAACAGGCCTGACTCCCCACCACCATCCTCAGGACTTTCTACAGGGGTACGGTGGAGTCTAAGGACAAACTGCACCCCCTCCACATACACCTGGATCTCCTGCCATCAGGCAAGAGATATCGCAGCATCAAAGCCCGGACTACAAGACTGCTAAACAGCTTCCTGCCATATGCTGTGAGGCTGCTAAACAGTCACTCTGTACTCACAGTCACCTGATTCTGCGGCTTGGCACGGACACTATAATAACTGGCACTGGCCACTTCAATAACTGGCACTGGCCACTCAAATCAGCCACCCCGGACATGTTTATGATTGGTCTTACTGTATTTTAACGTTGTTTTTATCTATTTTAACTTATACTGTTCCATCAGGGACTGGATTGTTTTTAGTGTTGTTATTATTATGTGTGAAATGTTTTAAACGTCATGTGCGATGCTCCGGTATTCCCTGGGAAACGTCTTTTCGTTTTGCACTGCACAACTGTTGCTTGCAAGATGACAATAAAGGAATTGAATTGAATTGAATTCACAGAGATATTTGAGGTGTTTGGCTCTGCATTAAATGTGAACATTTGTTGCATGTCAAGAACTAATGAGAAAATAAATTTGCTGGCAAAAAAATCATTTCAGCTAAGTGGGATGACATTAAAGGTTCAAGTAGATTGAGGTGAACCTGATGTAAGCTAATATTGTGTGGTGCAGATAAGGTGACTGACTCGTGTATCCAGCTGATCAAAGGTGCCTGTTACTGGATTAGTGGACAACTTTCATAGAACTTGTCTGGAAATTTCAATGTGCTGCAGGAAGTTTACTCTTATATCCCTTCTGGAAAGATCTAGCAAACCTTTGAGTTGAGTTGAAGAACGACTTTCAGCTTCATCATACAGAAGGCTATAGGATCTTCTACTTTCTTCCCTGCTTTGGTTGTTTTCAAAGCTAGTTCCTCTCATGGAAGTCTGATGGCTCCGAAACATCCTTGGTTAGGGTGGATTTTACTGTCTTCCTTGCAGACATTCTTTAAGTTTATGAGAAGCTGTGCTGTCACAGAAGTATTGAATCTGGGTTACTGGAGTGTTTGTTCGGCTGCTGCTAGGTAGTGCTGCAGTATCAAACCTTGAGTGCAGGAAGTTAATGAAGGGAGAGAAGTGGTCCCCTGTTAAAGCAGGTTTTTAGTCTTGAAGCCTGGCAAACCAATGCTGTCAAGAAGGCAGCTGATCCCCAGCCACTTCATCTGTAGTGAAATAGGATCTGCAAAAAAATTCATGTCAAGTTGAGTTTATTGTCACATGCATAAGTACAATGAGGTACAAGTATAATGGAAATCTTGTTTACAGCTGCTTCACAGGCACATAGATGCAGACAACATACAAAAGATTAGTTGTACACAAATGACACCTAAAATTCCACTAAAAAGTGAAAAAAAGACTACAACAAACCACCAAGATGCAGTTCAAAAACGCACAATTAGAAAACAATAAGTCCATGGTAGTGCAAGAGGTGGTCAGTATTGTTCCAGTGGTGAGGTACAAATAGGGTTTTACAGGTTGGTTCAAGAATGTGATAGTTATAGAAAAGTAGCTGTTCCCGAATGTAATGTTGTGGGTTATTAGACTTCTGTGCTTTCCCCCGACTGGTAGCAATGAGAAGAAGCTTGTACTGAGATGGTGGAGATCTTTCATGATAGATAACACTTTCTTGAGGCAGTGCTCCAGTAGATGCGTTTGATGGTGGGGCTGGCTGTGCTCATGATGGACTAGGCTGGGTCCACCACTCTCTGCAGCCTCTTGCATTCCTGTGCATTGGAATTGTTGTACCAGGCCATGATGCAACCAATTCGGATACTTTGTCTGAAGAAGGGTCTCGACCCGAAATGTCACCCATACCTTCGCTCCAGAGGTGCTGCCTGTCCCGCTGAGTTACTACAGCTTTTTGTGTCCATCTACAATTAATTTATCTACATCTGTAAGGATGAACTTGATGGTCAGCTACAAACTACATTTGGCAAGACAAAGCAGATTAGTTGGCAACCAGTGTAGGTGAGTGGAGAAATTGAAGGAAATGTGGCGGGATAGGATGCAGGAAAAGTTAGATGGGGAATGTGTTAGCTCTATGAGCCAACATAGACTTGATTGTCTTAATAGCCTCCTTCCATGTCATAACAAATAGGAAAGCTGCTATGCTTTTTTCAATACTTCAGATGTCCATAATATTCAAGCATTTAAAATTATAATGAGTTTATGTTCATAAGTCATAGGAGCAGAATTAGGTCATTAGGTCCATCGTGTTTACTCCGCCATTCAAACATGGCCAATCTATCTTTCCCGTTTAATTCCATTTTCCTGTCTACTCCCCATAACCTTTGACACCCTTAAGGGCCTGTCCCACTTGGGCGTCATTTGCGTGTAATTTACGCAACATCATTTACACATCACGACGCACGACGCGCGCGACGTGCCGCGCACGTGATTCGCGCATGGTGCGCATTATGCGTGCATGGTGCACATTACGCGCGCATGGTGCGTAGTGACATAGGCAGTGACCCGCGGCGCCCCAGGATTTTGGGATGTACAAAATCTTCGCGCGCCATCTGTGTGACGCGCAAATGACGCCCAAGTGGGACAGGCCCTTTACTAATCAACAATCTGTCAATCTCGGCCTTAAAAATACCCAATGACTTGGCCTCCACAGCTTTCTGTGGCAATGAATTCCAGAGATTCACTACCCTCTAGCTAAAGAAATTCCTCCTCAGCTCCTTCCTAAAGGAATGTTCTTTTATTCTGAGGCTATGCCTCTGATCTTAAACTCTCCCACTAGTGGAAACATCCTCTCCACATCCACTTTCTCCAGTCCTTTCACTAGTCAGTAAGTTTCAGTGAGAGCCCCCCTTATCCTTCCAAACTTCAGCGAGTACAATGCCATCAAACGCTTATCGTATGTTAACTCCCTCATCCCTGCGATCAATTACGTAAGCCTCCTCTGGATCCTCTCCAATGCCAGCACATCCTTCCTCAGATTTGTGGCCCAAATCTGCTCACAATACTCCAAATTCGGGCTGACCAGTGCCATATAATACATCCCGATTTTTACATTCTAGTTCTCATGAAATAAATGCTAGCATTGCATTTGCCTTCCTTACTACCGATTCAACTTGCAAATTAATCTTTTGGGAATCCTGCACCAGCACTCCCAAGTCCCTTTGCACCTTCGATTTCTGAATCCTCTCCCCATTTAGCAATTATTCCTACTCCTGAAATGCATGACTCCACACTTTGCTATGCTGTATTCCATCTGCCACTTCTCTGCCCACTCTCCCAACCTGTTCAAGTCTTCCTGCAAAGCCCCTGCTTTCTCTACACTACCTGCCCCTCCACCTATCTTCATATCATCCGCAAACGTGGCCATCAAGCCTTTAATTCCCTCAACCAAATCATTGATATACAACGTGAAGAGTAGCGGCCCCAGCACCGACCCCTGCGGAACACTGCTAGTCACTGGCAGCCAGTAAAACCAGAAAAAGCCCCCTTGATTATAACACTTTGCCTTCTTCCATTCAGCCAACCTAATATCCATGCTAGTATCTTCCCTCTGATACCATGGGCTCTTATCTTCTTTAGCAGCCTCATGTGCAGCACCTTATCAAAGGCATTCTGAATATCCAGGTAACAACATCCATCTCCTTTGTCTATCGTGCTATTTAGTTCCTCAAAGAATTCCAACAGATTCATCAGGCAAGATATCCCCTTTACAAAACCATGCTGACTTCGGCCTATTTTATCATGTGCTTCTAAGTACTTGGAAACCTCATCCTTTATAATGAATCTTACCAACCACTGAGGTCAGGCTAACCGGCCTATAGTTTTCCCTCTTTTGCTTTGCTCCCTTCTTGAACAGCGGAGTAATATTTGCGATTTTCCAATCGTCTAGTGCCAGTGATTCTTGAAAGATCACAACTAATGCCTCCACTATCTCTAAAGCTACTTCTTTTTAAAACCCTGGGGTATCCTCCAGATGCTCCAGGTGATTTATCCACCTTCAGATCTTTCAGCTTCTCAAGCTCTTTCTCCTTAATAATAGCTACTCCACTAACTTTCACCCCCTGACTCTCTTGAATATCAGGCTCTCTTGAAATTCAGAATATCAGGTGTCTTCCACTGTGAAGACTAATGCAAAAAGCATCTGCCATTCATCTGCCATTTCTTTATTCCCCATTATCACTTCTCCGGCATCATTTTCCAGCGGTCCAATATCCACTTTTGCCTCTCTCTTACTCTTTATGTATGTGAAGAATAGTTTGCTGTACGTTTTTTATATTATTGGCTAGCTTACCTTCACATTTCCACCAGTGGGAGAGCTAGACTCTCCCACTAGTGGAAACATCCTCTTCACATTCACTCTATCCAGGCCTTTCACTATTCTGTATGTTTCATCGAGGTTCCCCCTCATCCTTCTAAACTCCAGCGAGTAGAAGCCCAGTGCGTCAAATGCTCATCATATGTTAACCCACTCATTCCAGGGATAATTCTTGTAAATCTCCTCTGGACCTTCTCCAATGCCAGCACATCCTTCCTCAGTTAATGGGGCCCAAACCTGTTCACAGTACTCCAACTGGTGTTTAAAAACAAAGAGGTGGGATGACTCACTAGCTTCTGTATTGATATATATGTATTACCAATGCTTGTTTATATAAAGCCGTGGGGTGAGGTTCTTTATTGCTTATATCTTCTGCTGAAACTTTTCCTCTCATAGTTTGGTTTTGCAGCAACTACAAATCTCAGCGTCCAGCGTTAAATGCTTTGTATTTCAGGGTTGGTTCAACACTAACTTCATGGCCAATCAAATAGTTTTGATGCAGCAATTGATTTATTTTAAGCTGCACATGTTCTGTGCAAGATAAGGTGGATAAATGACTCAACTATCGAGAAATTGATTTCCCACTGCTTGTTCATCCTAGGTAATCCTTGTTTATTCATGCTCTGAGGAGAAGTTTCAATGTCCAGCATAATCTGTTGGTTTCATATTTTTATGAAGAATAAACAATGTCTGTTCATTCTCATGGACACAACATAAAATTGCACTGAAAGCTAAGCTACTTTTCCCAATTTCAGAAAACTTTTTGTCTGGGTCCAGCGAGTGAGTCTTTCTTAAGCCACTGGCAATTTATAAAAGGAAGATCAGCACCAGCAATGGGTATTTTGGAGCAGCCAAGGGTAACGTGCAGGAATTCTGGATGTCAAGGGATATCAAAAGTTTGTTAAAGAGAAGAAAAGGAGCATGTGGAAGGTAGAAGGGACCAATGATAGGAGAAGGGGGCATTAAGTTTATGTTCAAGGATCTGACCAGTAGAACAGAGAAAGGTTCACTTGTCTGTTTAGTTGCAAATCAGTTTTATTTGCGAGAGGACACAACAATACTTGTCTTGGTGTGCGCAGGGTCCGGTTGTACAGAAGCACATTTTTTTTCCTTCTTTTTTTCTCTTTCCAAAGTACCTGTTCAATCCGTCTCCCATTTCCTTGTTCCCCATAATAAATTCACCTGTTTCAGTCTTTAAGTGTCTAACTTTGGTCTTACCTATTTTTTTCTTCTTCACATACCTAAAGAAGCTTTTACTACACTCCTTTATATTCTTGGCTGGCTTACCTTCATACCTCATCTTTTCTCCCCGTATTGCTTTTTTAGTTATCTTCTGTTGCTCTTTAAAAGTTTCCTAATCCTCTGGCTTCCCGCTCATCTTTGCTATGTTAGAATTTAAAGTTATATATTATACTAGACCAAGAGCAGACCCGTTGGGTCTGGACCTCGAACGTGCTTCAGATTCCGGGGTATGGTCCAAAAAAATGGCGTCATTTTTGGAGCAGAGCCGGGCGGCAGCAGCCGTTATGGTGGCCTGCCAGCAGGAGGAGACAAGACAGGCAGAAACACACACACAAGGCAGAAACACACACACACACACACAGTTTTAAATATAGACTAGACCAAGTGCAGACCCGTTGGGTCTGGTCCCCGAAAGTGCTTGACACCCCGGGGTGTTGTTTCCGAAAGTGCTTCAGACCCCGGGGTGAATATCTGCTGAAAAAAAGATGGCGTCGTTTTCGGAAAAAATCGGAGAAAATCGGCGAAAAAAAGATGGCGTCGTTTTCGGAAAAAATCGGGGAAATAAAGATGGCGTCGGTTTCGGAAAAAATCGGAGAAAATCGGACATGGGGGTGGGGGGGGGGGGATGCATTTTATTAAAAAACGTGTACATAAACAGGACCGAATTTAATCAGGAGTGGCTATTCGTAAAGATAAATGTCATCTCTTTGGAAATGGCGAAAAACGTGGGCCTTTCCGCGCGCCGCGTGGGCCAGGGGCCGTATCAAAGGCCGCGCGGCAAAGTCAAGCAGGCCGTCGGACGTACAGACGGACGACAGCCAGAGAGTTTTAAAAGTATATAGATAGATAGATGTTATAGTCGAAGAGGGGAACAGGGGTTCCCCTCTTCGACTATAGATGAGGCTGTCACCAGGGTTTCCACTATATCCCGTTGCTCCGCTCTCATTTCCCATCCCCCCACTCGTAAAAAGGGCAGAGTCCCCCTTGTCCTCACCTTCCACCCTACCAGCCGTCACATACAACAGATAATCCTCCGACATTTTCGCCACCTCCAACGGGATCCCACCGCTGGCCACATCTTCCCCTCCTCCCCTTTCGGCTTTCCGCAGAGACCACTCCCTCCATAACTCCTTGGTCAATTCGTCCCTTCCCACCCAAACCACCCCCTCCCCTGGTACTTTCCCTTGCAACCGCAGGAAATGTTACACTTGTCGCTTTACCTCCCCCTTTGACTCCATCCAAGGACCCAAGCAGTCTTTCCAGTGAGGCAGAGGTTCACCTGCACCTCCTCCAACCTCAGCTATTACATCCGCTGTTGTAGGTGTCAACTGCTCTACATCGGTGAGACCAAGCGCAGGCGTGGCGATCGCTTCGCCCAACACCTCTGCTCAGTTTGCATTAACCAACCTGATCTCCCGGTGGCTCAGCACTTCAACTTCCCCTCCCATTCCGAATCCCAACCTTTCTGTCCTGGGCCTCCTCCATGGCCAGAGTGGGTCCCACCGCAAATTGGAGGAGCAGCACCTCATATTTCGCTTGGGCAGTTTACACCCCAGTGATATGAACATTGCCTTCTCCAATTTCAGGTAGTCCTTGCTTTCTCCCACCTTCTCCTCCCCTTCCCAGCCATCCCACAGCCTACTGTCTCCGCCTCTTCCTTTCTTCTTCCCGCCCCCTCCCCCCACCCCCACATCTGAAGAAGGGTCTCGACCCGAAACATCACCAATTCCTTCGCTCCATAAATGCTCTCTTACCCGCTGAGTTTCTCCAACTTTTTGTCTATCTTTGCTATGTTATACTTCTCTTTTATTTTTTAACTGTCCCTGACTTCCCTTGTCGGCCCTTTACTCCCCTTGGAATCTTTCTTCCTCTTTGGAATGAACTGATCCTGCGCCTTCTGAATTATTCCCAGAAATATTCCCCAAACATTGTTGTTCCACTGTCATCCCTGCTAGGGTATCTTTCCAGCCAACTTTGGCCAGCTCCTCCCTCATGGCTCCATAGTCCACTTTTTTCCAATTGTAATACTGACACTTCCGGTTTTCCCTTCTCCCTCTCAAATTGTAGATTAAAACTTAAAATATTATGGTCACTACCATCTAATGACTCCTTTACCTCGTGTTTCCTTATCAAATCAGGTTCATTATGCAACACTAAATCTAGAATTGCCTTCTCCCTGGCTTTACTTTGCAATAAACGTTATTCCCTTATCATGCATCTATTCACAGTAATTGGATCGATTGTAATCATTTATGGTCTTTCTGCTGACTGGATAGCATGAAACAATACCTTTTCACTGTACCTCGGTGACAGTAAACTGAACTGAACTGAACTGAGGAGCATACAGGAGGCAGAGAGTGTTATAGACACAAACGGAAGATCAAATAGAACAAGTTGTCCAACAACTTTAGGCTGTGCACGCCACACAAAAGAAGAAGAAGAAGAGCAGGGCGGCAGGGTGGCGCAGTGGTAGAGTTGCTGCCTTACAGCGAATGCAGCGCTGGAGACCCGGGTTCGATCCCGACTACTGGTGCTGTCTGAATGGGGTTTGTACGTTCTCCTCGTGACCTGCGTAGATTTTCTCCGAGATCTTCGGTTTCCTCCCACACTCCAAAGACGTACAGGTTTGTAGCATAATTGGCTTGGTAACTGTAAATATTTTCCCTAGTGGGTATAGGATAGTGTTAATATGCGGGGATAGCTGGTCGGCGTGGACCAGGTGGGCCGAAAGGGCCTGTTTCCGCGCTCTAAACTAAAACTAAACTAAACTAAGATGCTGCCTGTCCGGCGAGTTACTCCAGCATTTTGTGTCTACTTTAGTGTTATAGACAGGAGTTTCAAGGAGGTGGTCACACCAAAGTTTCAGAAAGATAGATTTGTGACCACCAGGAGAGATGGGCAGGCAGTGCAGGAGTCTCCAGTGGCCAACCTCCTTTCAAACAAGTATACTGTTTTGGATTCTGCTGGGAGGGATTGCAACAGCTAGATCTGTCACACTGGGCTGGCTCTGTTTATACAGCAAGACTTGACCACGTCTGGGCGAGCAGTAGTGATGGGGGACTCGTTAGTCTGGGGTATAGATTCGCTTTTCTGTAGCTGCACGCAAGATTCCACCATGTTGTGTTGCCTCCCTGGCTCCAGGGTCAAGGATGTCACAGTGAACACAGGACATTTTGAGAGGGAAGGGTGAACAGTCAGAGTCCATGCTCCATCTTGGTAGTCATGTCATTGTCATAGTAAAAAGTAAAAAGGCAGGACCTCTTTGGTTGTAATCCCAGATTTAGTTCCTGTGGATGTGTGAGTGAGGCAAGAAAGAGGAACCGGTGCAGAAGGGAGAGCTTCAATTTCATTATGCTCTCTTTCAAGGTAGATGGGACTAATACAAGAAGGATGGGTTGCACCTACATGGAGGGGCACCTACTTGTTCGCAGGAAGGTTTCCTGGTGCAACTTGGGAGGCATTAAACCACAGTGGCATGAGGGTGGGAACTGGAGCAACAGTTCACACGAGGGATAGAGGGATGGTAGAGGTGAGATCAAGTGAATATGAATGTTAGGCCAGGCAGGGCCTAGTTAAAGAACATGGTGGAGCTGATGGGCTGATGTATATTTCCATTAATTATAAGGACTTTCATCAATTCAGACTCTCGGTCTGAAGAAGGTCTCGACAGGGTGGCACCGCAGTGGCTGCCTCGCCAACAGTCTGTCTCGTCCTTTTCATCTTTGTTGTTTTTAGTATGTGTTAAATGCATATTTTAGTGCTCTTTAGCTTTGTTTTATGTGGGGGGTTGGGGGAAACTTTTTTTCAATCTCGGAGATGCAATTTATTTTCCGTATCGTATCTCCGTCTGTGTTGCGGCCTAACATCGAGGAGCTGGCGGTCTCTTGCCGGGGATCGACTTTGGGTGATCCAACCGCGGGAGCCTGCAGGACTTAATATCATGGAGCTGGTGGACCCTTTGCCAGGGATCGACTTCGGGAGCTCCAACCGCGGGAGCATGCGGACTTTAACATCGTGGAGGTTGCGGTCCTTTGGTTAGGGATCGACTTCGGGAGCTCCAGGCCGCAGGAGCTTCGATCGCCCCGACGCAGGAGCTCCGATCGCCGGTTGTGGGAGCTTCGATCTCCCCCAACTGCGATGGTTCGACTGCCCCGACCGCGAGAGAATAAAGAGTGAAGAAGATTAGACATTATTGCCTTCCATCACAGTGAGGAATGTGGGTAATCTGCTGCGGTGGATGTTTATGTTAACTTTTATGTAGTTGTGTGTCTTGTTGCTTTTTTTTAGTATGGCTGTATGGTAAATTAAGTTTCACTGTATCTTAATTGGTACACGTGACAATAAAATACCTTTTGAACCCTTTGACCCGAAACGTCACCTATTCCTTTTCTCCAGAGATGCTGTCTGACCTGTTGAGTTACTCCAGCTTTTTGTGTCTATCTTCAGTTTAAACCAGCAACTGCAGTTCCTCACTACACAATGCATGTATTTCAGGTATGGCAGATTAACTCAGGGCCTGGATTAATGCATGGAATCGTTATGTCACAGCTGTTTCTGAGATTTTGACGGGAGAAGTGCAGAACTGGCAGTTCAAGGTTCCTGGATTCAGATGCTTCTGACACGATAGAGAGAGATGTACAGGAGGTGGACAAGTTGCACTGTTGGTCAGGAAGAATGTCACAGTGGTACTGAGAGAGGACATCCTGGAGCGTTCAGCCAGTGAGGCAATAAGGAACAATATCAAAGAAACCAGGTTGTCACAACAATGGGTGTGGTCCCCAATTTGGACAGGAACCTCCTTAGAGCCAGAAGCTTGGACAAGGTGGAATTAGTTACATGCATCCAGGAGGGATAGTTCAACCAAGGTAGGGGCATACTAGACCTAGTATTGGAAAATGGGGTTGGTTGGGTGATTGGAATTTCAGTGGGAGAGCATTTTGGGAATAGTGATTGCAACTGTGATTTTTCAGGTTGTTATGGGTAAGGATAAAGCTGAACCTCAGGGGAAAGTGCTAAGTTGGAGGAAGGCAAGTTACAACACCTTTAAGCAGTTGCTGAGGGGAGTAGGTTGGGAGCAACTATTATTCAATGTCCTCATCTGATGTGGGAGTGTTAAAGCTAGTTTGTCAGAATTCAGGACCAACATGTTCCCATGAAGAAGAAAGACAAGGATGGTAAAGTTTAAGAACCTTGGATGTTGCAAATGTAGTCAAAAAGGATCATGAAGCAAATGTGAGTTTTAGGAAGTTGAAATCAGATAGGACCCTCGAGGAATATAAAGAAGCATGAAAGGACTGAAATAAGGGATCAGGGGGGCTAAAAGGGGCCACAAATAGACCTTAGTGAGTAGGATTAAGGAAATTCTCAAAGCATGTTATACAAATATTAAAAACAAAAGGATAAATAGGGAGAGGGTAGGACTGGGCTTCTTTGTACTAATATTGGGTTTTTAGTTTATTGAATATATTCTTATCTATACTATTACTAAAAGTCGCATCTTGACCACTTCCTGTCTATGTTGTAAATACCTTTTAGAAAAAAGGTTACCCTATATCGCTACGATATTTTCGCCATCTTACTCACCGTCCTCTCCTCCAACCGCCCCAAGGTTTTTTCCGATCGGTGAAATAATAAAAAAGTTATGATTGTTTAAAAAATCATGAGATCAGCAGATTGGTCTTCGCGCCTGTCAGTCACCATGATGAAGGTAACGCCCCGTCTGGAGGGGCCAGGAGAATAAAGCCCCGGAGGCCAGACGTGAGTCAGTTACCCCCGGAAGACCGTGAGTGAGAGTTGAGTCCAGAATTGTGAGTCTATGCTGTGAGTGAACTGAACTGTGAGTCTACACTGTGCTGCTTGAACTGAATTGAAGGGTTGGTCTGCAAACTATGCTACTTGAACTGAATTGAAGGGTTGGTCTGCAAACTGTGCTGCTTGAACTGAATTGAAGGGTTGATCTGCAAACTGTGCTGTTTGAACTGAATTGAAGGGTCGGTCTGCAAACTGTGCTGCTTGAACTGAATTGAAGGGTTGGTCAGCAAACAGTGCTGCTTCAACTGAATTGAAGGGTTGGTCTGCAAACTGTGCTACTTGAACTGAATTGAAGGGTTGGTCAGCAAACAGTGCTGCTTCAACTGAATTGAAGGGTTGGTCTGCAAACTGTGCTGCTTGAACTGAATTGAAGAGTTGGTCTGCAAACTGTGCTGCTTGAACCGAATGGAAGGGTTGGTCTGCAAACTGTGCTGCTTGAACTGAATGTCGCGCTCATTCCGGAAGTCCTGCTCAGGGGAGAGTCCGAGGTCAACAGCGTGAGTAGATTCAAGAGAGTTTTACTGTCATATATATGTTGTGCGTGAGTGTGTGAGAGTGTGTGATGGATGGTGTGAGTGTGTGTGTGTGAGAGATGGTTTGTGTGTGAGATGGTGGGTGTGTGTGTGAGATGGAGGGTGTGTGTGTGTGTGAGATGGAGGGTGTGTGTGTGTGAGATGGAGGGTGTGTGTGTGTGAGATGGAGGGTGTGTATGTGAGTGTGTGTATGTGAGATGGAGGGTGTATGTGTGTGTGTGTGAGATGGAGTGTGTGCATCTGTGAGATGGAGTGTGTGTGTGTGTGTGATGGACCGTGTGTGATGGAGGGTGTGTGTGTGTGTGAGCCCACCAGCCGTGAGTGAGTCAACTGCCAGCCCACCAGCCATGAGTGAGTCAACTGCCAGCACACGAGCCATAAGTCAACTGCCAGCCCACCAGCCATGAGTGAGTCTACTGCCAGCCCACCAGCCATGAGTGAGTCAACTGCTAGCCCACCAGCTGTGAGTGTATCGGCTGCCTGCCCACCAGCCGTGAGTGAGTCGGCTGCATGCCAACCAACCGTGAGTGAGTCAGCTGCCAGCCCGCCAGCCGCGAGTGAGTCGGCTGCCAGCCCACCAGCCGTGAGTGAGTCGGCTGCCAGCCCACCAGCTGTGAGTGAGTCGGCTGACAGCCCACCAGCCGTGAGTGAGTCGGTTGCCAGCCCAACAGCCGTGAGTGAGTCGGCTGCCAGCCCAACAGCCATGAGTGAGTCGGCTGCCAGCCAACCAGGCCATGAGTGACTGAGCTGCCAGCCCACCAGGCCCGAGTGACAGCTGCCAGCCCACCAGGCTGTGAATGACTGAGCTGCCAGCCCACCAGGCCTGAGTGACTGAGCTGCCAGCCCACTAGGTCCGAGTGACTGAGCTCCCAGCCCAAGAATCCATTCGGCCCACAATGTCTATACTAGCCCTCTGTAAACCAGTCCTTTCGGCCCACAACAACCATACCAGCGCTCCAGAAAGTCTCCCCAACTGGCCATCAATATTGGAATTGTTGGAGAGGTGGAATATTGCATTGGGGGACCAGCCTTCCCGTCAACATGGGACCCAATGGGTCCCACTTAGTCTAGTGTATCTCTAAACACTGTTTTTACAGACCTGTTATGCTGCTGGAAGTAAGAATTTCACTGTTCCCTTTCCGGTACATATGACAATTAATTTTGACGACTCTTGATGCTTAACTCTCGATAATAATCAATAAAATAATCAATAAGCATTAAGTACAATGGGAATAGGCGATTGTTTTCCAAAGTTTATAATTGTCAGTGAGGGATTTCAAAATAGGGAGCAAAATAATGCACTCCTTAGAGCATGGATTGTGAGTTTATAAGTTGATTTGATGTTTGCTTGTGAGTTGATACTGGTGTGATTGTGTTCCATGCCCCATTGCATCTTAATCATCTTCAGGACTCTTGGACATGTATATCAAGATCCAAAATGTGTTTGAATATTCATCTTCTGTGTCTGGGTATTTAAATCTGTGATTTTAAATCCTAAGGATTTTTGGAAATATACATAATGGTTGAAATGGTTAGATTTTGATATTGTGTTCTTATTTGCACAATATTATTTTATTTTTTATACATCTAACGTGAATTTTAGATATGGTTATTTAAATATTTAAGGTGAATAAATTAAATAATTGCGGTGAATTTTTACCGCAAAATAACAAATGCTGGAGGACTCAGTGGGTCAGTCAGCATCTATGGAGGAAATGGACAGATTTCACGTTGGGGACGTTTCAGACTGACGGAGCAGAGGGAAAAAGCTGGTGAAGAGAAGTATGACTCTGTGAAAGGTTCAGAGAGATAAGGGTCAAATACAAGCAGGTGGGACTAGTGTAGATGGACCATGTTGGATAGCATGGACGAGTTGGGCCGAAGGGCCGGTTTCCGTGCTATATGACTATGACTCCGCAGGACTCTCTAAATGAGGGAATAGGTGGGGCAATAATTGGCAAGTAAGGGGTGAAGCAAGATGCAGGCAAACGAGTTAGGTGGGGCATCCAGAATCCAGCATGAGCCATCCCTTGTGTCTTTATTATTTGCAGCACATCTTAATTTTTCTTCAGTGATGTTTTTCCTAAGGCTCGACACACCCCAATTCAGCAGAAGGCACCTCCAATGTTTCACCGACCTACACACAGGACCGGTTTCAATGCATGTTTTTGGCAGTTTAATTTTCACCCCTTTACATCACAGACAAATAATTAAGCTCTCCTGAGGCAAGTGACAGGTGGATCCAGGTAAGGAGAGCAGCCGTTTGTCATCTCCACTCATCACCTGCAACCTTGGTAACTATCCCCACCCTTCTCTCCCTCACCTGACTCACCTGCCAAACACCTCCTTAGCTGAACCCACCTTTCATACGCCCATTCTTGCCCCACCTCTGCCTTCACCACTACCTAGAAGCTACCACCCCTCCCCCTCAGTCTGGAGAAGGGTCTGTCTTGAAACGTTGCCTGCCCATTCCCTTCCACAGATGCTGCCTGATCCGCTGACTTCCTCCAGAGGTTTGCTTAACAGCACAGCCAATTTAAGAACAGCAACTACAGCAATAGAAATCATAACTAAAACTGCAGCAAGAACCTGTCAAAAGAAAATTAGCTACACAATAAACTAATATGTAGCCACCTTCAGGACTCGTGGACATGTATACCAAGATCAGTATCCGGACAGGGCGACGAAGGACGAGAAGGCGGAGCGAAGAAGTGGAAGCCAAGATACCGAACGGAAACAACGCCGAAAAGCCAAATAACCTAATGGATGCGATGCCGAAAAGCCAAATAACTGAATGGACACGACACCGAAAAGCCAAATAACCGAACGGGCGCGACGCCAAAAAGGCAAATAACGGACATGACGTCTCCGGGGACGGGATTTATCTGAGACCTTGTCAGTGATTGGTCCAGGCGACCGCATCCATCACATCACTGGTTGGGGGAGACGGGAGGGTGAGGGGATTTTGGAGAGAGAGAGAGAGAGAGAGAGAGAGGGAGAGAGGCAGAGAGGGAGAGAGAGAGAGGGGAGAGCGTGAGAAAGAACGAGAGAGAGATAGAGAGATTCCAGCCTCTTAACCCCAAGCATAGTGGTAGATCAACGCTTACAAAAATAATCCGCTCTATGATCTTTGGCAGTCCAAAAGCGACCAAGGAAAATTAAAAATCGCCGGTGCGCCGGTTTCGTTATTTGGCTTTTCGGTGTCGTGTCCATTCGGTATCTTGACATCCACTTCTTCGCTTCAGCATCTCATCCTTTGACGCCCCGTCCCTAAAAGAAACAGGCCGTTTTTAGCTGTTTGTAGGGTGAAAATGAGAAGCTAGTGCGACTTAGGTGGAGGAGGGTTAGAGAGAGATGGAATGCCGGGGCTACCTGAAGTGAGAGAAATCAATATTCATACCACTGGGCTGTAAGCTGCGCAAGTGAAATATGAGATGCTGTTCCCCCAATTTGCGTTTAGCCTCACTCTGACAGTGGTGGAGACCTAGGAAAAATGTTCTGTGTAGGAATGGGAAGGAGAATTATGGAGAAACCTCCTCCATTGTCAGAGTGAGGCCAAACGGAGGAATAGCACCTCATATTGCACTTGAGCAGCTTACAATCCAGCGGTATGTTGATTTTTTTAACTTCAAATAACCCTTGCATCCCCTCTAACTCTATCCCTCCCCCACCCAAGTCATTGTACTACTGTAGTTCCAAATCGTCTTCTCGAGTCTCATTGTCTGTAACTCGCTTTCAGCTAGCCCACAGCTATCTATGCCTGTTTCCTTTATCATCGTTACTTTTTTGCATATCTTTCATTCATTTGTTCTACCTCTAGATCGCCGTCTATATCTCTCATTTCCCTTTCCCCGACTCTCAGTCTGAAGAAGGGTCTCGACCGGAAACGTCACCTATTCCTTCTCTCCATAGATGCTGACTCACCCGCTGAGTTCCTCCAGCATTTTTGTCGACAGTTCATCTGCTCACTGGCTTCCCCTTGACCTCTGGTAAATTCTAAGGTGCAGTTTCTGGCTGCACATTGGGACATCACAATCCCTGGCTGGAATTTAAGTGATTAGGTCAATGTCACCACTGGTAGGTGACTGGAATTGAGTTTGCTCACATTTTATTGTGTAGCTACCGTATTTTCTTTTGACAGGTTCTTGCTGCAGTTTTAGCCATGATTTCTCCTGCTGCAGTTGAAGTTTTAAATTGGCTGTGCTGCTAAGCAAAAAGTTCACCCCCTGCCTTACCCTAGTCAGAGCAGTCCTTTGTGCTTATCTTTCATCTAACCACCCTCTGCCTCCAGCACATCACCCATCGTCATTTCCATTACATGATCCCACCACCAGTACATCTTAATCCCCCATCATCACTTTCTGCTTTCCGCACTCTCTATGTCATCCTGGTTCGCTAATCCCTGCAATTTTAGGGGATACTAGATGACCCGTGGACCTGTTGGGTCCCTGTTGTGATGCCAGAGATCCTCGAGACGTTCAGTTATTTCAAATTCCGTCTCTTCATTCCTTCTGGGCGCACTGCCGGGCCTGGCAAGTGGGAGCTCACTGCGCAGACGTGACTGCCACATTGAAACTTGTCTCATTCGCAGTATAAAGTTCATTAAAGTTTATAAAGTGAATTACTTAAAAAAATATAACGAAACTTGATACTGCGCACAGCAGGCGAATGGTGAGTAAGGCCCCCTAAAATTGTTGTGCTATTGTGTACCATTTTGGCTGTATTTCGGGAACACACATACATCCCTACATACAAGATGAGACTTTTAGTTAATACTAGATAACCAGTGGAACCGTTGCGTCCCTGTTGTGATGCCAGTCAAGTACACATGGAAGTATTAGATCAAAAGGGCAATCTGAAAATGGCATTGGGCCCGGCAACCCTCCCGAACTGTGCACGTGCGGATACTGGTCCCGGCAACCCTCGCCAAATGCGCAGGTGCGGCTGACAGGCCCAGCAAGTGGGAGCGCACTGCGCAGGTGCGACAGCCACGTTGAAACTTCTCCCGTTTACAGTATAAAGTTAATTAAAGTTTATAAAGTGAATTATGTTTTAAAATAGAACAAAACTTGATACTGCGCACCGCAGGCGAAAGGTGAGTAAGGCGCCCCTAAAATTGTTGCGCTATCGTGTAACATTTTGCCTGTATTTCAGGAACATACATACACACATACATACAAGATGAGACTTTTAGTTATATACTAGACTAAGTGGGACCCGTTGGGGAGGGGGGGGGGGGGATTTCAGAAGTGCTAGTATGGGTGTTGCGTCCAAAAGGACTGGTTTCCAGAGGGCTAGTATGAACATTGTGGGCCGAATGGATTCTTGGGCTGGCAGCTCAGTCACTCAGGCCTGGTGCGCTGACAGCTCAGTCACTCAGGCCTGGTGGGCTGGCAGCTCAGTCACTCAGGCCTGGTGGGCAGGCAGCTCACTCACTCAGGCCTGGTGGGCTAGCTGCTGAGTCACTCAGGGCTGGTGGGCTGACAGCTCAGTCACTCAGGGCTAGTGGGCTGGCAGCTCAGTCACTCAGGACTGGTGGGCTGGCAGCTCAGTCACTCAGGGCTGGTGGGCTGGCAGATCAGTCACTCAGGGCTTGTGGGCTGGCAGTTCACTCACGGCTATTCCTTGAAATTCCATTTCAAGCAGAGTGCAGGCCACCAAATTCAATTTCATGGCATTTCAGGCAGAGTGCGGGCCGCCATACTCAATTTCACGGCGTTTCAGGCAGAGTGCTGGCCGCCAGACTCAATTTCATGGCGTTTCAGGCAGAGTGCTGGCCGCCAGACTCAATTTCACAGTTTTTCAGGCAGAGTGCGGGCCGCCAGACTCAATGTCAGGCAGCATGCGGGCCGCCAGACCCAACCTTGCAGCATTTCAGTCAGCAGGCAGGCCGCCAGAATCAATTTCCCAGCATTTCAGGCTGGGGTCAGGCCACCAGAACCAATTTCGCAGCATTTCAGGCAGCGGGCAGGCCACCAGGTTCAATTTCGCAGCATTTCAGGCAGCGGGCAGGCCACCAAGCTCAATTTCGCAGCATTTCAGGCAGCGGGCAGGCCACCAAGCTCAATTTCACAGCATTTCAAGCAGAGTGCAGGCCACCAAACTCAATTTCACAGCATTTCAAGCAGAGGAGGCCACCAAACTCAATTTCACAGCATTTCAAGCAGAGTGCAGGCCACCAAATTGCCAAACAACTCATTGCATTGTCATTAAGGGCTAACAAATCATTAATTGCAAGTACATTGCAGACTCACAGTTCAGTTGATTCACAGCTTAGAATCACAGTTGTGGACTCTCCCTCGCGATCTTCCAGAGTGACTGACTCGCGTCCAGGCATCCGAGGTTTTATTGTCCTCCCCCCCCCCGAAAGGGGCGTTACCTACATTGTGGTGATTGACGGGCGATAGGACAAATCAGCTGATCTCAAGATATTTTTAAACACTCATGACTTTTTTATTTTCATCGATCGTAAAAATCCTCGGGGCTGCCTCAGTGGAGGAGGACTGTGAGTAAGATGGCCAAAAATATAGCGATATATGGTAGCGTTTTTTCTAAAATCAATATACAGCGCAGACAGGAAGTGGTCAAGATAGATAGATAGATATAGATACTAAACCAGGTGCGGACCTGTTGGGCCTGTCCCCCAAGGCAATATTCCCGCACTGACCCATAGCCCCCAACTGCGCAGGTGCAGCTGCATTGTGATGCGAGTCACGGCAACCCTCCCCCATCTGCGCAGGCATGTCCAGCAAGTGGGAGCGCGACTGCGATGTTTTTAAAGTTCCCCCACTTTCCCCTCCCTCCCTCTCGCTCCCTACCCCCCATCCTCTCCTGATCCCCCACACCTTCCTATCCCACCCCCACAATGAAAATCGCAATGTTTTAAAAAAAAATGAAAACTCCCCCTTATCCCACCCCCTCCAAAGGAAAATCGCGATTTAAAAAAAAATGAAATTTTCAATGAAAATCACGTTATTTCTTTAAATAACCTGAACAATGTTAACTGTTAATGAAAATGGAAGAATTTGATTAAAACAGAGGTCTTTTAAGAATAAAATTAATGTCAATGAAAATCTAGCGATTTTTAATGTAAATTAAATTTGGGATCCCATTGTGACATCATTGGGACGTCAAACGTGGCTGACGGGCAGGGTAAGTGGAAAAGTGGTTTTGTAAAGTGTATTTTTATAACGTTTAAAATGTGAATAACTTGTAAAATATACCATCAATCTGAACGAAACTTGGCTATTTTACACCCCAGGACAATGGTGAGTAAGGTGGGCCAAAATTGTAGTGCTATTGTATACCATTGTGGCTGTGTTTTGGGAAATCACACACGCATACAAACAAACAAACAAATAAATAAAGAAACAAACAAACGAACATGATGAGAGTTTTAGTAATATACTAGACCGAGTGTGACTGAGGAGTGAATGAATAATGCGATGTAAAGCGCCTTGAGTATTAGAAAGGCGCTATATAAATCCCATCCATTATTATTATTATTATTAAGTGCCCATGTTCACATGGGAGGGCTGGTCCCCCAACGCAATATTCCACCTCTACACCAATTCGAATATTGGTGGCCAGTGGGAGGGTGGGGGCTTCCTGGAGCGCTATTATGGGTGTTGTGGGCTGAAGGAACTGGTTTCCAGAGGGCTAGTATGAACATTGTGGGCCGAATAGATTCTTGGGCTGGCAGCTCAGTCACTCAAGCCTGGCATGCTGACAGCTCACTCACTCACAGCTGGTGGGCTGGCAGTTGACTCACGGCTATTCCTTGAAATTCCATTTCAAGCAGGGTGCAAGGCCACCAAATTCAAATGCAGTTTCCTACCATTTCAAGCAGGGTGCAAGGCCACCAAATTCAAATGCAGTTTCCTACCACTTCAAGCAGGGTGCAAGGCCACCAAATTCAAGTGCAGTTTCCTACCACTTCAAGCAGGGTGCAAGGCCACCAAATTCAAGGGCAGTTTCCTCCCACTTCAAGCAGGGTGCAAGGCAACCAAATTCAGGTGCAGTTTCATACCACTTCAATCAGGGTGCAAGGCCACCAAATTCAAGTGCAGTTTCCTATCACTTCAAGCAGGGTGCAAGGCCACCAAATTCAAATGCAGTTTCATACCACTTCAAGCAGGATGCAAGGCCACCAAATTTAAATGCAGTTTCATACCATTTCATGCAGGGTGAACCCACCACAAAACCACATTAAACACCATAAAAAAACACATAAAAACCACACTCACAGTTCAGCAGACATTCAGTCTGTTCAGTTGGTTCACAGCTCAGACAGAGAGTCGTGACCTCTCTCTCCATCATCTTGCAGAGACCGAGCCATGCCCACACATCCGGGTTTTATAGTCCCTCCCCACTCCCAACAGAAGGGGCATGGCCTTCATGGCGTGATTGACAGGAGAGAGAATCTCAACATTTTTTAAACACTAATAACTCTTTTAATTTTCATCAATGGGAAAAATGCTCTGCACCTGATAAACGGAGGGGGACTCTGAGTAAGATGGCCAAAACTCACAGCCATAAGTGGTAGCATCTTTTCTAAAATCAATATACAGTGCAAACAGGAAGTGGTCAAGTTTAGACTTTTTAATTATAAGCTTTTTCAAACCAACCACCACCACATTTGCTTAGCTTTTTCGATCCAACCAACCACCAGCACATTTGCATAGCTTTTTCGAACCAACCAACCACCAGCACATTTGCTTAGCTTTTTCAAACCAAGCAACCACCACCACATTTACTTTGCTTTTTCGAACCAACCAACCAACCACCACCACATTTGCTTTGCTTTTTCAAACCAACCAACCACCACCACATTTGCTTTGCTTTTTCAAACCAACCAACCACCACCACATTTGCTTTGCTTTTTCAAACCAACCAATCACCACCACATTTGCTTTGCTTTTTCAATCCACATTAAGGGCACTCACAGGTCAGTAAAACCACTCACAGTTTAGTAGACATCTGTTCAGTGTTATTCACAGCTCAGACTGAGAGTCGTGACCTCTCACTCCACCATCTTGCAGAGACTGAGGCAGTCCACACTTCTGGGTTTTATAGTCCCCCCCCTCCCACTGGAAGGGGCATGGCCTTCATGGCGTGATTGACAGGAGAGCGAATCTCAACATTTTTTAAACACTAATAACTCTTTTATTTTTTATCGATGGGGAAAATGCTCGGCACCTGATGAGCGGAGGGGGACTCTGAGTAAGATGGCCAAAAATCACTGCCGTGCATGGTAGCGTTTTTTCTAAAATCAATATACAGCGCAAACAGGAAGTGGTCAAGATTAGACTTTTAATTATATCGATATAGATAGATAGATAACACCTGTCCCTATACTTCCTATACCTATCCCAAGTGAGACAGAGATTCACATGCACCTCCCCCAATGTGATCTATTTAATTTGGTGCATGTGATATGTCGTTCTCTAATAGCAACATCATGTATTGACTAGGCGACCGCTTTGCCAAGCACCTGCACTCTATCTGTAATGGTTATCTCTAGGTCTCGATTGCATGCCATTTCAAATTCTCTACCCATTCTCACACCAACTTGTCTGTCCTCAGCCTTCTTCACCACAATGGATGAGGCCAAACTCAATGCAAACCGTGTATTCTTTATGGGTGGTCTACAGCTCAATGGTAGGAATATTGAATTTTCCAATTTCAGGTAACCCACACACTCATTTATCTCCTGTATTCCTTTCTCTCTCTCTCTCTTCGGGGTTCCCTCACACCCCACACCCCCACCTAACACCCCCAGCTTTCCTAACAACCCCCGCATCTCTGTTACTTTGTTTCTATCCCCTTCCCCACCGGATCCATCTGCCATTCACCTACACACTTAGCCCACTGGGTCTCCTAACCCCAATTCATTGTCTCCACTCATCACCTTCCAGCCTCTACCTCTATCTTCACCTGACTCCATCTGCCCATATCCCCCTCTTTACCTGGTTCCAACTATCTCCTACCAGCACCTGCATCTTCCCTCCCCATCACCTCTTTATAATAGTTTTCTCCCCTCTACAATCTCAGTAGTATAGTTTAGTTTAGAGATACAGGGCGGAAATAGGCCCTTCGACCCACCAAGATCGCGCCAATCGGCGATCCCCGTACAGTAACACTATCCCACACATTAGGGACAATTTACCAAGCCAATTAACCTACACACATGCACATCTTTGGAGTGTGGGCGAAAACCGGAGATCCCGGAGAAAACCCATGCAGGTGATGGGGAGAACGTAGAAACTCCGTACAGACATCACCTGTAGTCAGGATCAAACCCAGGTCTCTGGCGCTGTAAGGCAGTAACTCTACCGCTGTGCCACTGTGCCACCCTCAGTACTCAGTAAATGCTGAGTAAACGGCTTGCCTCCGCAGATGCTGCCAGGCTTGCTGATTGTCTCCGACAATTTATTCTTTGCAAAGAGTTTGTTTAATAGATTTGTTTGCTGGGTAATTAAAGTGTATGCTAGCTGTTCTACAACTTCACAAAGCTGGTGGGCTAACATGGTAGCGCCATGAATAGCAAAATATGCCGTTGGAAAGTGGTAATTTCACCCTTCTGCTCTTGTGGGAGGCTGATTGCAGCATCGAACTATAATGTCACAGGTTGCCAAGACACGTATTGATATAATTGCAGGGCCAGCAATTTATAATGATGTATTGAATCAAGTGTTCGGATTATTAGACATGCATTATTGAATTTGAACAAGCAATTAATGTCCATGGTTTCAAATAATGATATATATTGACAACACACTGAAATTGTAGGTGTTTCAGCTTTTCTATTGCAGTTAAATACTTGTATATTGGAATGAACAGGGAACCTGTGATTTACTTTGTGCACACGGTGATGTGTGGAACTCTGTGGCCATCAGCTTGCATCATTCAATGTTAATGGTTCACTTTCATCTGGCATATGGCTGCTCTCAATATTGGACCAATATTGTCAATGTTGGGCCAGAATAAAAGGATGTACCTTTTGGAAGAAGATGAGGAGTAATTTCTTTAGTCAGAGGGTGTTGAATCTGTGGAATTCATTGCCACAGAGGGCTGTGGAGGCCAATATTGGTCAATGTCCTCAGCATACCACTTCTGTCATTTTATAATGTCATTATCATGGTGGACTAGTGTAGCTGGGATATGTTGGCCGGTGTGGGCGAGTTGGGCCGAAGGGCCTGCTTCCACGCTGGATGACTATCACTGTTTGACAGATTTTTGCCTTTATTGGGAGACATTGCAGTTGTTTCAGTTTTCATCCCTGTTGCTCCCCTGTGCTCGTACTGAAAAAATATCTTCATCCAAATGTTGATGGTGTATCTGCTGTGTACCTTCAATGTAGCAGTGAAATGCAGACTGATTTTAGCAAGATTCTTTACCATGGCTAAATGTGCTTACGGCAAGAGACTGGGCAACATCAGCATCTCACTATCTACTTATTTATTTTCACCATGCATAGTATTTATATTTTACACGTTTTATATTTATCTATTCTCTACTTGGGTGGCTATGCCAGTCTTCTGTTGGCAGTCTTCCACTTGACAACATCTGGATAACATGTACATGTATTTGACAGGGATTGATTTGGGATCTTCATGATAGTTTTGTGTATAAGAGATAGTGCATAGTGTCTCGCAAATTTGATTTGTGTTTTATGAAGAAGTAATCAAGAAGGTTGATGAGGGCAGGGCTGTCAGCGTGGACATTTTGTGCTGTATAACTCTAAGTGATGAACTGTGGGTAATTAAACCAGGGCATAATGAATAGCAGGACCCTGGGGAAAGCTGTAGAACAGAGAGAGCTTGCGGGAGAAAGGTGGTGACGCAGGTAGACAGAATAGTGACAAAGCTAAGTGGTATGTTTGATTTCATCGGTTGATGTATTGAGTACAAGAGTCGGGATGCCATGTTGCAACTGTACAAGGTATTGGTGAGACTGCACTTGGAGTTTTATGCGCAGTTCTGTTTGCCATAGTGGAGGAAGGATATCATGAAGCTAGAGAGGGTGCAGAAAAGATTCGCAAGGACGTTGCTAGGACTGAACGGCTTGAGTTTGAATGGAGAAATAGGATAGACTTGTATTGATTTCCCTGGAGCATAGGAGGTTGAGGGGTGAAAATTAAAGAAATAATAAAATCATTCAGGGCATGGAGAATGTGGATAGTCTCAGATCACCCCAGATCGCCGCGACCGCTGAAACCAAACGCACAATCCAACAGATGAAACCCAACAGATGCTGGTTTAAACCGAAGAGAGACACAAAACACTGGGGTAACTCAACAGGTCAGACAGAATCTCTGAACAAAAGGAAAATATTACGTTTTGGGTTGGGTATGAAAAAGGTTCCTGCACACCTTTGGAATGTGGAAGGAAACAAGAGCACTCAGAGAAAACCCATGCAATCAAAGGGAAAAGGAGCAAACTGCATACAGACAGCACCCATATTCAGGATCAATTTGGGGACCCTGGCACCTTTAGGCAGCAACTTTATGTCCAATGCACTGCCCCATAGTCTTGAACTGAATTAAAACATACAGTAGCTGTAAAGGGGGACATAGCGTGACTTAGAGATTTAAGACTGAAAATGGATAGTTTATTTTTTTAGTAACCAAAGTTATCAACGTATAATTTTTTGTGTTTTGGAAAACAAAATATAGTGGCACAGCTGGTAGACTTGCTGCCTCACAAGCCGGAGATCTATGTTCGATCCTGTCCTCGGGCACTGTCTGTGTTGAATTTGCACATTCTCCCTGCAAGCTTGTGGGTTCCTCCCACATCCCAAAGACACATTGGCTTTGTAGGTTAACTTGTCTCTTAAAATTGCCCCTAATGTGTTGGGAGTGGGTAAGGAAGGTGGGATAACAGAACTTGTATGAATGGGTGGTAGACAAAAAAGCTGGAGCAAATCAGCGGGTGAGGCAGCATCTATGGAGCGAAGGAATAGGCGACGTTTCGGTTCGAGACCCTTCTTCAGACTGATGTGGGGGGAGTGGCGGGAAAAAGAAAGGAAGAGGCGGAGACAGAAGGCTGTGGGAAAGCTGGGAATGGTAGGGGAAGGAGGGAGAAAGCAAGGACTACCTGAAATTGGAGAAGTCAATGTTCATACCGCTGGGGTGTAAACTACCCAAGCGAAATATGAGATGCTGTTCCTCCAATTTGCGGTGTGCCTCACTCTGGCCATGGAGGAGGCCTAGGACAGAAAGGTCGGATTCGGAATGGTAGGGGGAGTTGAAGTGCTGAGCCACCGGGAGATCAGATTGGTTATTGCGAACTGAGTGGACGTGTTGTGCGAAGCGATCGCCAAACCTGCGCTTGGTCTCACCGAGGCTGATCATACGCTGAATAATCCAATCACATTTTTGTTTGGAAGTGGAAAGAAATAATAGAAATTGCATTCTTTGCAACGTGTAAAAAGAGTTGAGATACTGTATTATAATTTTGCTGCATGTCATTGTGGTATATATCATGTCTTGATTGGTGAATATGTTTAGTTTGTGACTTTATTTGAAGCAGAAATAATATGTGAATGCTTCATTGAGCAAATTCCGACTGGTAACTACGCACTTCGTCCGAGCACAATATTGCACGCGTTATGCTTCTTCTTCTTCTGTCGTGTGTCTTACACGCGTCATGCATGCCGTCTTAAATGACCACCGAAACTGTCATTTGGCAACTTAAAAAGCTGCCCAGGTTGCCCGGTTGGCATCAGAGAAAAAAAAAGTTAAGTGAGAGCCCTGAGATGGCATAGGTTTAAGAGGAGAGAGGAAAGATTTCAAAGGGGACCTGAAAGGCAGGTTTTTCACACAGACAGTGGTGGGATTGTGGAACGATCAGTCAGTTGAGGCAGGTACAAAGCCAGATGAAATATGTAGGATGGAACTGCAGATACTGGTTTAAACTGAAGATAGACACAAAAAGCTGGAGCAACTCAGCGGGTTATTCATATTGTTCTATATCTCTCTATTTCACCAGCTATATCTCTTTTTTCCCTTTCCCCTGACTCTCAGTCTGAAAAAGGGTCCCGACCCGAAACGTCACCCATTCCTTCTCTCCATAGCTGCTGCCTGACCCGCTTTTTATGTCTATCATTGGGACAGATGCAGGGATAGGAATGTACAGTGTACATAATGGTAACTGCACCTTTAAGAACTGAGTATCAGAATGGTGTGATTTGTGTCATGTGATATATTCATTATCATCGGTTTGGTGAATATGTGTGTGAGTATGCACGGTGCATTTTTGTAACCGTAAAGATGACCCACACTGGCAACAGTTTGACTGAAAACCTGTCTTTGTTTCTGACTAGGAAGGAACTGCAGGTGCTAGTTTAAACCAAAGATAGACTACTTGCTACTGCTGTAATATCTTACAGAATGGTTTAATGGGATATGGGGATAGACGGGTGATGTGATACAGGTGATAGTAGCAAATTTGCAGATGACACAAAGCTGGGTGGCAGTGTAAAATGTGAGGAGGATGCTATGAGGTTGCAGGATGACTTGGACAGGATGGGTGAGTGAACAAGATCTGGGTGTCCTTGTTCATCAGTTACTGAAAGTAAGCATGCAGGTACAGCAGGTAGTGAAGAAAGCTAATGGCATGTTGGCCTTCATAACAAGAGGAGTTAAGTATAGGAACAAAGAGGTCCTTCTGCAGTTGTACAGGGCCCTAGTGAGACCACACCTGGAGTATTGTGTGCAGTTTTTGTTTCCAAATTTGAGGAAGCACATTCGTGCTATTGAGGGAGTGCAGCATAGGTTTACAATGTTAATTCCCGGGATGGTGGGACAGTCATATGTTGAAAGAATGGAGCGACTGGGCTTGTATACACTGGAATTTAGAAGGATGAGGGGGCATCTTATTGAAACATATAAGATTATTAAGGGATTGGACACGCTAGAGGCAGGAAACATGTTCCTGATGTAGGGGTAGTCCAGAACCAGGGGCCACAGTTTAAGAATAAGTGGTAATCCATTTAGAACGGAGATGAGGAAAAACGTTTTTACAGAGCGAGTTGTGAATCTGTCGAATTCTCTGCCTCAGAGGCCAATTCTCTGGATGCTTTCGAGAGAGTTAGATAGAGCTCTTAAATATAGCGGAGTCAGGTGATATGGTGAGAAGGCAGGAACGTTGTACTGATTGTGGATGATCAGCCATGATCACAGTGCATGGCGGTGCTGGCTCAATGGGCGGAATGGCCTACTCCTGCACCAATTGTCTATTGTCTATTTTGGTCAACAAGAATAAGTTGGGCTGAAGGGCCTGTTTCCATGCTGTATGACTATGACTAACGTTGTATCATGGGCAAGTCTTTCCAGCCGAAATGTACGGCTCAGAAACAATTGGACGTGCTCCGACATTAATTTAAATGAGCTTCCTCTATGTGTTGCATCACGTGGATCTTCAGAGACTATTGCCTTGTTATTCAGGAAACTTGAGAGGTGAAGCCAGGACTGGTTTTCTCAGCCCTTCAGGCTCAGGAGGAGGTTACGAAGACACCGCTTTCATGTTCCGTAGTATAAGGTTCAACCCATTGAATCTTTTATATCAGAACATAACATGGTAAAGCAAAACAAACAGGGTTCGCTTCAAGAGGTTTATTAACTTGGCGTAAAGGGTAGGAGCAAGTCACAGACACCTACCATGAAGGACAGGCTGGAGGAGCTGAAGAGAGCGGCGGAGGACAATTTCATGGAGAGTATTGTTGGTGGAATCGACAACCCAACATTTGAAGGGACAGAGTCCAACAGGTTGAATGGTATTTTTGAAAACATCTCAGCTGTTTCCTCAAACCTCACCAAACTGGAGAATCTAGTCCAGAGTATCCAGAAGAAGCAAGCAGGGGTGCTGTGCAGGACTGCCAAAGAGATCATTTTCAAGAAGAAACTTATGAAAGATTCCAAATGTGAGTTGACCTGTGAGGCCAAAATCATCCAGTCACAGCTGAACAGGATGAAGGGCGTCCTGTCTCGCAAGCGGTGGGAGGTACCCTTCTCGGTTGAGTACAGGATTCACCAGAGCCAGTACAATGCCTTGGTGACTCGCTATCACCACATCCTAACCTCGCACCACACGAAGGAGATGGAATACGTGGACAAGTTGAAACAGCAAATTATGCGGCAGACTCAGTTGGCTGGCTTGCAGTTGCAGGAGGAGGACGTGGAGGACCTTGATACTCCACAGATTGTTGGGCAGGATCTGGTCCTCAAAGCCAAGGAGCACTTGGCCGCTGCGCAGGAGAGCCGCAAACAGCTTCTGGATCTTCAGTCCCAGATAGCTGAACTTCACCAACTCTTCCTGCAGTTTGTGGTACTGGTGACTGAGCAACAAGAAGTGGTAAACAGCATTGAATATAATGTGGAGCACACTGTGGACTACATCACACGGTCCAAAGACGACGTTAAAAAAGCAATAAAGTACCAGAAGAAATCTCGGGTAACTGCTGCCGCCGCATCCATCATTGGGCTGTGTGCCTGTGTTCCCTGCAATGCAAAGTTATCTTCTTAAAAAAAGAGGTCATGGCTTTACAACGGACCTAGTCCCATGTCCAAAGGAGAAAATTGCGATCTCCTCCACGACTAACCGGGTTGCAGTAATTGTGTCGTCAGATTTCTGTGCATCGATTGACTTCTCTAGATTATTTCTGCTGCAGAATTTGATTATTTCTGCTGCTGAAAATGCAGGAATGTGTTTGTGCAGTAGGCCTCTGGGAGTGCATTTCAGGGGGTGTGAACCAGGGAGTCTGCCTCATCTATATCATAACCCTGAGAACTTTCCAACTATTCAGGGGTGTGGCAACATTAACCAAGTGATTAACGTTAATAGTTGGATTTTGGTGAGAATATTATTTCAAAATTATCTCAGCTCAGGCACCCATTTCTTTAGAGTGGATGGGTAATCGCACACAGCTGTCCTGTCCGAGAAAATTGAGAGGGGAAAACCAGAGAGAAGTTGCCATCGCACCTGTTGAAAAATTACAGGAACGTTTTCAGTTGATCAATGAACTGGCATGGATTTTGTAAAGAGTGGGTCGTGTTGAAGGAATCCAAATGTTTTGAAGAGATTCCTAATGTATTTAATTGGATTTTCCGGAAAGTACTTAATACAGTTATTTTTTATAGACTTATCCACAGAATGGAATAGTGAGTTGTATATCAGAGATGGTGACACTGAAGTGGGCACTATTGTAAGCTGTGGAAACAGACTCATTCAACTACAAAGTGATTCTGATAAATCAGTCAATGCAGACAGAACCATAGCGCACATATTTCAACGTGTATGAACATGCGGTCATTCATCTTTGATTCACCAACTGTTAGAAATGAGGGACGCACAAAGAGATGTTAAGGTTTGCACAATGGTTGTTGCACAAACCATGGTTATATTCCCTGGAATATATAAGATCAAGGGGAGACTTTTAAGTGATTTAGAAGTTGTATTACGGGGGATTATTAGGTTAGATAGAACAAAACTGTTGTCAAATAACTTTAGGAAACATTCATCAAGACGTTTCATTTTAATGACAAGATGTCTTGTTTTATTTTCATGACAAGATTATTCTAAAATCAAGATAGATTAAAGAATAGCAGGAAACTGTACATGGAGTTAAATTGTAGAACAGTTGTTGTAGTCTGTTCTTGTTTCTGTGAGTTTCCTGGAAAGACAATTTTTCTTTACCTGTATTACCAGCCAATGTATATTAATTAGTTTCCTGGAATTAATTGACTTTTACTACTGCTTTGAATATGACATATGTATGTTTTACGTGCTACCCCCTCTGAGTTTCCAATTTACCAGAAAATTGTGGGAAACTTGGCCAACCAGTCAAAGGTCCCGTCGTGGTAAACCAATTATATGCTATCACTCTGAAACGCCTTTCTGGAGCTTATTTTAGATCATTCTTGGCATCTGGCTTCATTTTTGAGGAATGTAAGTGCCTTCCTGGATAATGAAGTCCAGTGTTACACATGGCCCAGAAACATTGTTAGCCAGGAGCAATCAAGAACTGGCGATCTATTTGGCCAGGCAGCATCATGGTGATTTACAGCAGAATGAGCCTCCAAAAATTGCTGGTGCCTTTTGCTGCCTTTTGGGTGCAGAAGGAGAATGGTTTGATCAAATGCATTAAATGTTGTAGCTGTATCAAATGACCATCACATGTGTAGTGCAATATTTCCAATAAAAATCTTACAAATGTGTCAACAATTTTCCCCATTTATAAATTCTTTGCTTATAAAAACATGAAAATTACTCGTGTACATCTCCCATCTTAGAAATGTTATTGCAAAGGTCAATGTTCTTGTCTGCTTTGTGATGGCATTTAAAAGACTTTTGGATTTTGTTCAGGTTCAGATTCAGTGACACGTACCGGGGTAGTGATAGCTTTGTTTTGCATGCTATCCAAACAGTCAGATATACCATACAATAGTATAGTAGAGATAATTGGACTTGATGTTTCAATCCCTGTAGTAAGTCAGAACTCTTGATATTCGCAGTGGGATTGGAGTGGTGAAAACTAGAGTAGCTACATCATCGGGTCATCAGGAGGGCACCCTCCTTCTTTGACTTTTCATTGATAAGCCGACAACTTCTCCAGAGGGCTGAACGGTGACACCTTACGTCCCAGGTACACCTCCCTCAGTTTCATACCCTCCTGTCTTCATCTTGCAGCCCAATTGTTGTCTTCCCTTTTAATCCAATGCCAATTTATGATTTTTTCTGCTGAATTTGACAATGACGATTGGTTGTTGGAGAGAGCAACCCCTCACACCCATTTTCTTCAATAGACTGGTCGTAGATGTAGCAACGAATCCACTGCATCCCACTTCTACAGAAAAAATCTTGGTCTTCCAGCCATTCTAGACAGCCTCAGTTGCCAGTTCAGAGTACTTGGTCTTTTTCCTCTCATAAGCTTCTTCAACACCATCTTCCCATGATACTGTCAATTCCACAACATATGCCAATTTGGCTGTTGTGGACCACAGGACCATGTCTGGCCAGAGTGTTGTAGCCACAATGTCTGGGGGAAACACTAAGCTTTTTTTCCAAGTCCATGTCCATTTTCAAATCCCGAGCAGGGTGCAGAATGCTTGCATCCTTTGATGTTATCTGGTGCTCTGGAGGTTGGCCTGCTGGTACAAATGTTGTGAAGTGGACATTTCCTTCCGATGTTTGTGGGGAAGCATTTGTGGTCGTTCGCCTCTGTTCAAGGATTGATGCCAGCTGCCTGAGAACTTGGTTATGCCGCCAAGTGTAATGCCCTTGGCCGAGGCTCGTAGAGCATCCTGTTAAAATGTCGCTTAGTGATGCAGGTGCTTGGCAAAGAGAGCAAGCGGGGTATTCTCCGAACCACTGCTTCAGGTTCTGGGGTGAGGGTAGGATGTCATAAGTGGCTCTGATGACAAAACTTAGCCGAGACCCCTCCATCTGCCAGACCTCACGCCAACTGAGTTTCCTCTGTTCCAAGCTCTCCCAGTTAGTCCATTGGCCCTGCTTGGACATTGAGACAGCCTTGGCATGTCGCTCTACCTCCTCCCGGCTTCTCACCTCCTCCACCAGGAGCCGTCTCTTCTGCACTGATGTTGCCTTGTGCCATTGAGGAGGTTTTGGGACGAGCTTGAGCCCGGCTCTCCCGTGTTGGACTTGGCCAACCACATCCCTGAAATGAAGAGCATACTTAGCACCCTGAACGGCTTCAGATGGGGTCCACTTTCTCCCCATTGCCACACTGGGGGCCGCTGTTCGAATAACAGTATCTTCAGATTCAGTGAGGGTCATGACCAACCTTGCTTTTAGTTCATTTGAACTCTTCCACAAGACCTGCAATGGGTAATTCCAATTTGCCATTCCCATACAGTCCGGCAGGACTTAAGCATCGTGGAAGTCCAAGCCACTGCTTCACATGTGTGCTGATTATTCTTTCCAGCTTTTCCACTTAGATGATGGGGATTTCATACACAGTTAAAGGCCACATGATTCTTGGTAGTATGCCAAATTGGAAGCACCACAGCTTGAGTTTTCCTGGTAGCAAGGTCTTGTTGATGTGAGCTATGTGCGTGATCCTTTTTGAGTTGTTCAAACTGCTCGGTGTCCTTGAGCTTTGCTTCACACCATCGGCCCAAACTCTTCACTGGCATTTCTGAAACAGTTGGAACAGGTATTCCGTCAATATGAAATCTTTGATCCTTGACTTGACCTCTGACAATGAAGATGCTTCTGCACTTGCTGGGTTTGATGTGCATCCTTGCCCATGTGATGTTTTGATGAAGTTTTTCCAGATTATGGAACGATCTGTCAGTTGAGGCAGGTATAAAGCATATGAAATATGTAGGAAGGAACTGCTGGTTTAAACCGAATATAGACACAAAAAGCTGGAGCAACTCAGTGGGTCATTCATATTGTTCTATATCTCTCCATTTCACCAGCTATATCTATTGTTTCATTTTCCCCTGAATCTCAATGTGAAGAAGGGCCCCGACCCGAAACGTCACCCATTCCTTCTCTCCAGAGCTGCTGCCTGACCCGCTTTTTATGTCTATCATTGGGACAGATGCAGGGATAGGAATGTACAGTGTACATAATGGTAACTGCACCTTTAAGAACTGAGTATCAGAATGGTGTGATTTGTGTCATGTGATATATTCATTATCATCGGTTTGGTGAATATGTGTGTGAGTATGCACGGTGCATTTTTGTAACCGTAAAGATGACCCACACTGGCAACAGTTTGACTGAAAACCTGTCTTTGTTTCTGACTAGGAAGGAACTGCAGGTGCTGGTTTAAACCAAAGATAGACTACTTGCTACTGCTGTAATATCTTACAGAATGGTTTAATGGGATATGGGGATAGACGGGTGATGTGATACAGGTGATAGTAGCAAATTTGCAGATGACACAAAGCTGGGTGGCAGTGTAAAATGTGAGGAGGATGCTATGAGGTTGCAGGATGACTTGGACAGGATGGGTGAGTGAACAAGATCTGGGTGTCCTTGTTCATCAGTTACTGAAAGTAAGCATGCAGGTACAGCAGGTAGTGAAGAAAGCTAATGGCATGTTGGCCTTCATAACAAGAGGAGTTAAGTATAGGAACAAAGAGGTCCTTCTGCAGTTGTACAGGGCCCTAGTGAGACCACACCTGGAGTATTGTGTGCAGTTTTTGTTTCCAAATTTGAGGACGCACATTCGTGCTATTGAGGGAGTGCAGCATAGGTTTACAATGTTAATTCCCGGGATGGTGGGACAGTCATATGTTGAAAGAATGGAGCGACTTGGCTTGTATACACTGGAATTTAGAAGGATGAGGGGGCATCTTATTGAAACATATAAGATTATTAAGGGATTGGACACGCTAGAGGCAGGAAACATGTTCCTGATGTAGGGGTAGTCCAGAACCAGGGGCCACAGTTTAAGAATAAGTGGTAATCCATTTAGAACGGAGATGAGGAAAAACGTTTTTACAGAGCGAGTTGTGAATCTGTCGAATTCTCTGCCTCAAAGGCCAATTCTCTGGATGCTTTCGAGAGAGTTAGATAGAGCTCTTAAATATAGCGGAGTCAGGTGATATGGTGAGAAGGCAGGAACGTTGTACTGATTGTGGATGATCAGCCATGATCACAGTGCATGGCGGTGCTGGCTCAATGGGCGGAATGGCCTACTCCTGCACCAATTGTCTATTGTCTATTTTGGTCAACAAGAATAAGTTGGGCTGAAGGGCCTGTTTCCATGCTGTATGACTATGACTAACGTTGTATCATGGGCAAGTCTTTCCAGCCGAAATGTACGGCTCAGAAACAATTGGACGTGCTCCGACATTGATTTAAATGAGCTTCCTCTATGTGTTGCATCACGTGGATCTTCAGAGACTATTGCCTTGTTATTCAGGAAACTTGAGAGGTGAAGCCAGGACTGGTTTTCTCAGCCCTTCAGGCTCAGGAGGAGGTTACGAAGACACCGCTTTCATGTTCCGTAGTATAAGGTTCAACCCATTGAGTCTTTAATATCAGAACATCACGTGGCAAAGGGAAACAAAAAGCCGATTACGAATGGGTGTCGCCAGCAGCACACACACACATTTGGCACTGACGCGGAGAGTATCGGCTGCAGAAAACAAACAGGGTTCGCTTCAGGAAATTTATTAACTTGGCGAAAAGGGTAGGACCAAGTCCCAGACACCTACCATGAAGGACAGGCTGGAGGAGCTGAAGAGAGCGGCGGAGGACAATTTCACGGAGAGTATTGTTGCTGGAATCGACAACCCAACATTTGAAGGGACAGAGTCCAACAGGTTGAATGGATTTTTTGAAGACATTTCAGCTGTTTCCTCAAACCTCACCAAACTGGAGAATCTAGTCCAGAGTATCCAGAAGAAGCAAGCAGGGGTGCTGTGCGGGACTGCGAAAGAGAGCATCTACATCAAGAAGAGACTTATGAAAGATTCCAAATGTGAGTTGACCTGTGAGGCCAAAATCATCCAGTCGCAGCTGAACAGAATGAGGGGCGTCCTGTCTCGCAAGCGGCGGGAGGTACCCTTCTCGGTTGAGTACAGGATTCACCAGAGCCAGTACAATGCCTTGGTGACTCGCTATCACCACATCCTAACCTCGCACCACACGAAGGAGATGGAATACGTGGACAAGTTGAAGCAGCAAATTATGCGGCAGACTCAGTTGGCTGGCTTGCAGTTGCAGGAGGAGGACGTGGACCGCTTTGTGGAGGACCTTGACGCTCCGCAGATTGTTGGGCAGGATCTGGAGGTCCACAAAGCCAAGGAGCACTTGGCCGCCGCGCAGGAGCGTCACAAACAGCTTCTGGATCTTCAGTCCCAGATAGCTGAACTTCACCAACTCTTCCTGCAGTTTGAGGTACTGGTGACTGAGCAACAAGAAGTGGTAAACAGCATTGAATATAACGTGGAGCACACCGTGGACTACATCACACGGTCCAAAGACGACGTTAAAAAAGCAATAAAGTACCAGAAGAAATCTCGGGTAACTGCTGCCGCCGCAGCCGTCATTGGGCTGTGTGCCTGTGTTCCCTGCATTGCAAAGTTATCTTCTTAAAAAAAGAGGTCATGGCTTTACAACGGACCTAGTCCCATGTCCAAAGGAGAAAATTGCGATCTCCTCCACGACTAACCGGGTTGCAGTGATTTTTGTCGTCAGGTTTCTGTGCATCGATTGACTTCTCTAGATTATTTCTGCTGCTGAATTT
>CM075983.1:51557067-51622067 GCA_038087875.1 Malacoraja senta | reverse complement strand
CGATCGGCTGAGGCGTATGAAGTTGTGCGGGGCTGGTCCCGACATCGCGCGGGGCTCCAAAAATCTTGCACTGTCTGAAAATCCCGCGCGCCAACAGCCTTTCGGCCTGCAGGCACATTGAGGGCGTACGCAGCATCTCGATGGGCGTACGCAGCATCTTGACGTCGTACGCAGCGTCTTGACGGCGTACGCAGCGTCTTGACGGCGTACGCCTAGCGTGTGCCGTTGCGTGATGACATCACCGCCCGACGACGTGTGACGACCAAATTCAGTTGGCCCGCTTCCTGCCCAGCTGATTGGTGAGTGTGATGTCGGGACCAGTCCCGCACAACTCCATACCCCTCCGCGGTTCAAATTGGTTACCGGCTGTGACGTCCGGTGACCTCCTGATCTGCAGAGCATTTTGAGAAGGGGGGGGCGGTTGGAGCGGCGGGCGGGCTGCGGGCGGCGTGGCGTGAGTGCAACGCCATTGTGACGTCGGCAGCTGCTGATTTAAAGAAAAAAGTAAGTTTTGTGAAAGATTTTATTGAAAATGTGTACCGAAAAATGACGTAATTTGATGAGGAGTGGATCTGCGAATGTAAAAGTAAAATCGCTAGCGAAATGGTAAAAATATCAGCGTTTTTGCGTCTGGTTTTGGTGGAGTAATGAATTAAAGGCAAAAATCAAAGGCAAAATCATAGGCTGACATACACACACACACACACACACACACACACACACACACACACACACACACACACACACACACACACACACACACACACACACACACACACAAACACACACACACACACACACACACACACACACACACACACACACACACACACACACACACACACACACACACACACACAGAGTTTTAAAAGTATGTAAATAGATGTATCACATGCAGGTAGAGGAGAGTGACTTGGCATTATGTTCAGCACGGCAGTTTGTGTGGAATAGCCTACTCCTTGCGGTATTGTTCAATGTTCTATTTTCTCTGTAGATGGTTCCATGTGTTGCATCCCAAAATTATGCTTTCTATGATGCATCTGTACTAGTTTGTAAGAGTCATTGGGAACTTGCCAAATTTCCTCAGTCTCCTGAGTTGCTGTGCCTTTCTAGCTATTGCTTCAATACGGTTAAACCACATTAGATCATTGGTAATATTTACACCAATGAACATGAAACTCTCAATCATTTCAAATTCGGCATCATTGTTGCTCATTGGGTCATGTATACCACGATTCTTCTTGAAGTCGATATCGAGATCTTACGCTTTTGGACATTGAGGGAGAGGTTGGTGTGACACCATGTTACTATCTCCTTCCTGTACTCCATCTCATCATTGCTCATGATTGGCCCACTGCAGTGGCGTCGCAGGAACTAAGAACTTCTGTCGTTGCATTTGTGCTTCATTTTGTTTTTGAAATACATTGTTTTTTTTAAAATCTATTGAAGTTTAAAATAAAAGTTTATTACACAAAGTAGCTGCAGCAAGTAAGAATTTATCTGTTCCATTTCGGTACACATGGCAATAAAACACTCTTGACTCTTGATCTGGAAACATGTAGATGGAATTAGAACTGAATTTGATTGCACGGTCACGTGTGTATAGAGAGCATAGTAAGGGACAGGATAGAGCTGGGATCATCTGGGAGAAGGTGGGCATTGTTGTTAGGAGTTGTAGTGAGGTAGTCACACCTAAGGTACAGGCGGAATGTAAATGGGTGACCATCAGGTAAGGGAGTAGGCAGAGCATTCAGGAAACCAACCTGGATGCATACATCCTGGTGGGACACCGGTGTTGAGAATTATTATGGAGCACATGCTGCCAACTATCCTCACCGATTGTGGTCTGTGGGTCAGAAAGTCGTGGATTCAGTGGCAAAGGGGAGTGCTGACTCCTTGGTCCAGGAGTTTGTTTATTTCTATATAGTAAAAAGTTGCATTTGATCACATATCATTACTTTTGACTAACAGTTCATTTAGAATTTAGAACAATGATGTCAAAGGTTAAGGGGAGAAGGCAAGAGAATGGGGTTGAGAGGGAAAATTAGATCAGCCATGATTGAATGGCGGAGTAGACTTGATGGGCCGAATGGCCTAATTTCACTCTTAGAAGTTATGAACATGAATTCATTTGGAAGAATGGGATCCTATAATGTGATGCATGTTCTTGGCAGGAGCATCAGTCTTGGCAGCAGTTTCATTGACTCCGAATGAAGCTGAATTTTGGAAGACGAATACAACAAGCGTCTTTTACGTTGCCATGGTTTTAGTTTGAGTGACAGTGGCACCTTTATACAGACAGTCCATCCATTAGAACAGGAACACGTTATACCCACTGTATAACATGTAAATCTGCGTCCTTGAGTTTGTGGTAAGGCAGTAACAATGCAAATCAGCACAAATACTTTCAGAATGCAGAAATGCAGGGAGTCTGAAGTCCCGACCAGAAACGTCATATGTCCAATGGCTCCACAGAAGCTGCCTGACCTACTGAGCTCCTCCAATATTTTGCGTTTTCTCAAACTTCCAGCGTCCACCAGGACTAAACCTGTGGGACATGCGCTAGCTTCAATTACTGACTGACCGCATGCGGGAACTGGAACTGCTACTGATAAGGGTCTCGACCTGAAACGTCTGCTATTTCTTTTCTCCAGAGATGCTGCCTGACCCACTGAATTACTCCAGCATTTTGTGTCTATCTTTGGTGCTGGACAAAGCCAGGATCATCCGGGAGATGGTTAGCATTGTAGGTAGGGGTTATAATGAGGAAGTCACACCTAAGGTACAGGCAGAATGTGGATGAGTGGCCAGAGTATTCAGGAATCCAATGTGGCCATCCACCTCCAGTAAATGCCCTTTTGGGTATGATAGAAGAATGATAGAAGATTTATTAGTGAGAATTACAGACAGGAGATTCTGTGGCAGCAAACATGACTCCAGGAAAATGTATTGCCTCCCTAGTTCCAGGGTCCAGGATTTCTTTGAGTGGTTGCAGACAATTCCCAAGAGGAAAGGTGAGCAGCCAGATGCACATTGTCAGGCAGCATCTGTGGAGGCATTGGACAGGTGACATTTCAGGTTGGGACCATTCTTCAGACTCCCTGACTTCCTGCATTCTGCAGGTATTTGTGCTCATTTGCATCGCGAGTGCCTATCGACATACTCAAGGCCACAGATGCACGTGTTAGAAATTTCTATGTGTGGGAAAATGGATGAGGATTTGCAGATTGAACACTGGGAGTAAGGCAAAAGGGTAAAAAAGAAGGACCTCAAGGATAATAATCTCAGATTACTCTTGATTACATGTGTTACTGAGGGTAGGAATAGGAATATAAAACAGGTGAATGTATGGCTGAGGAATTGGTGCAGGGGGCGATTCAGATTTTTGAACCATCGAGATCTCTTCTGGGGCGTCCTGTACAAGAGCGTCGGGTTGCACCTTAGCTGGAGGGAATTCAATGTCCTGGTGGGCTGGTATGCTAGTACTTGTGAGGGTTTCAACTAGGTTGGCAGGGGGGGATGTACCAATGCAGTTGTGAGGCAGGTGAGAAGATGAGATAGAAGCCAATGACAGCAAGTGCAGTTGGATATGCAGGGGCAAGGCAGGGAGAATGGAAGATGGTTGGATTAAATTGGATTTATTTCATTGTGAGGGGTTTGACAGATGATGAACTCAGGTGGTGGATAGGTGCATGCAACTGGTACGTTATGGCCATTAAGGGCACCTGGATAGGGAAGAGACAGGACTGGCAGCTTAATGTTCAAGGATACATGTGCTACCAGGCAACATAGAAAATTGGCCATGGAAGAAACAGGGTTTTGGTGGAAGATTGCTTTTCAGACTGGAGGCCTGTGACTAGTGGTGTGCCTCAGGGTTCGGTGTTGGGTCTATTGCTGTTTTATCATCTATATCAATGATTTGGATGAGAACGTACATGGCAAGGTTAGCGTGTTTGCAGACAACACTAAAATAGTTGGTATTGTAGATAATGAAGATGGTTATCAAAATTGCAGCAGGATCTTGATCAGTTGGGCTGAGGAATGGTTGATGGAATTTAATACAGAGAAATGTGAGGTGTTGCCTTTTCGGAAGACTAACATGAGCAGGACCTACACAGTGAATGGTAGGGCTCTGGAGAGTGTTGTAGAGCAGAGGGATCTAGGAGTGCAGGTGCATAATTCATTGAAAGTGGCACCACAGCTAGATAGGGTGGTCAAAAAGGCTTTTGGCACATTGGCCTTCATCACTCAAGAGTATTGAGTATGGAAATTGAGAGGTCATCTTGCAGTTATATAAGACGTTGATGAGGTCACATTTAGAGCAGTGTATTCCGTTCTGGGCATCATGTTATAGGAAATGTGTTATCAAGCTGGAAAGGGTACAGAGAAGATTTAGGAGAATGTTGCCATGACAACACAGTCTGAGCTATAGGGAGAGGTTGAGTAGGCTGGGACAATTCCTTGGAGCACAGGAGGATGAGGGATGATCTTATAGAGGTGCATGAAATCATGAGAGGAATGGATCGAGTAGACGCACAGAATCTCTTGGCCAGATTAGAGGAATCAAGAACCAGAGGACATAGGTTTAAGGTGAGAGGGGAAAGATTTAACAGGAACCTGAGGGGTAACTTTTTCACACAGAAGGGTTGGGTATAGGGAACAAACTGCCAGAGGAAGTAGTTGAAGCAGTTATAGTAACAACATTTAAAAGAAATTTGAACAGGTAGATGGATAAGAAAGATTGAGAGTGATATGAGCTGAACACGGGCAAGTGAGTTATCTTTATTGGTATGGACAAGTTGGTCTGATGGGGCTGTTTCCGTGCTGTATGATCCTATGACTCTAATAATAAATATCATAATTTTTTTCAATGATGAAATCTATAGAGCAGAAACATTTGTACTTTATTTTTATTGAGTGTTTTAAGAGGTGCAGTGGAGAAGAAATAGATTGGGTTCACTCCTGAGGAAATGAGATCATGTAATGGATTAGTTGAGGGATTCATTTTGAACCATGAGATTGAGTGGAATGTCAGCTTTACGATGTGGAATTAAAATTAGTGTCATTAAAGAGTTGGCATACTGACAGTTTGAATAAAATACCATTGCTTTAGTGAACATTTGAAATCAATCTTACTCAACTCCAGACAAAAATATGATGAACCTTGCGCAGCACCACACTACTTACTGCCACTGGGTTAAACTCCTGGAACTACTTACAGTTCGCAACGGCATTATTCGGCATATAGACTGCAGCAATTTGAAAAGAAAGCTTAAAACCATCACCTGGGATTAGGAATGGCCAATTTATGTCTTCCTGCTAGAAATGCTCACAGCTTGTGAATGAATAAAAATCTTAATTAAAACACTTCTGTCTCATTGGTGTTATGACATTTTACTATTATCCACAGTTCACGTACTATAGAAGAACGTACACTTCAAAACTGATAATGTGAGTTTACTTTTGTTGGTTGTGTCACCTGCTCCCCCACAACCATCATTCTGAAGAAGGGTCCTGACCCGAACATTACCTAATCATTTTATCCAGAGATGCTGCCTGACCCATTGTGTTACTCCAGCTCATTGTATATTTTGTTTGTGAACTAGCATCTACATTTCCTTGCTTTTTAGAAAAACAAGTCCATAGTTGTGCAATAAAAAATCCGTAGTGTTCTGTTGTTAAATTTGGATTAGGCTTATTTTAGAGATACAGCTTGGAAACAGGCCCTTTGGCACACCAAGCTGTACCTGTGGCAGATTATGTGGGTCCCCTGAGCACCTATCTCAAAATTTATTTTAATGGTGGGAGAGTAAATCATCTTTAATATATATATATATATACATTTGGATAGACAGGGTCTGATTAGGGATAGTCAGCATCGTGTTGTATGTGGGAGATCATGTCTTATGAAGTTGCTTGAGTATTTGAAGAAGTAACCAACGAGAGCAAGGCTGTAAATGTTTTCTGTAATGCACGGCCTTTGATGAGGTTCTGCAAGGTAGGCCACGTGGAGGTTAAATTGTATGGGATCCAGGGAGAGCTAGCTAACTGGATACAGAATTGGCTTCACAGAAGGAAGCAGTGTGATAGTGGAAGGTTAGCCCATAGACAAAAGCCAACAAATGGGAAGATTAGATGAGGTATTTTGGTCAGCATTTAGTAGGGTCGAAGGGCCTACATCCGTGCAGTATGACTCAATGGCCTCACAAATTGTCTACTCCCATCAAGCCGTACCTATGGCAGAGTCTGTGGGTCCCCTGAGCACCTACCTCAAAATCTATTGTAATGGTGGGAGAGTAAATCGTCTTTATCTGAGCGGCTGCTTGGAAAGGAGATTGATTGCGATCCACTGTCCTCATCCCCGAGATTGTGCTTGAAAGTTTGTGTTGTCTTTGGTGAGTTTGGAAGGAGTGCAGTAAAGCTTGGATTCAGAGTAGAAACCATTGCATGCCCTGCATCTAAGGCAAATCTTGTCTCTGCAAGAAGGCAACACAAGTTCCTCGGGCAAGTTCATAAGTTCATCAGTCATAGGAGCAGAAGTAGACCATTCGGCCCATCAAGTTTACTCTGCCATTCAATCCTGTCTGATTTATATTTCCCTCCCCTCCATTATCCTGCCTTCTCCCCAGAAGGATAATGGTAAGTGCCATTTTAGACCTCTGAGGGCTTTTATAACATGCAATTATTATAAACTGTCAATCCATATGTCTCAAAAGTTAATTGGGAGGCAACATTTCTCATTTTTGGGAAAAATGTCATAATTACAGAAAAGTTGATTACTTGTCCTGTTCCATTGTTCAGTAAATGTTGCTGAGATTTGCACGATGAGGACTTACATTCATTTCTGTTTCGTTTGACAAGATAAATACATGGCCAACATTTGAAGAGAGAAACAAATCTGCATGCAGCCGTCAGATTAAAATGTCCCTAATGTAGGAAAAAATGAATCCAACCAGATAAATTTAAATTTGTGTAACATATCAGACAGAAACATTATACAAGACATAGACACAAAATGCTGGAGTAACTCAGCGGGCCCGGCTGCATCTCTGGATAGAAGGAAAGGGTTACATTTCGGGTTGAGACCCTTCTTCAGTCTGAAGAAGTGTCTCGACCCGAAACGTCACCTTCCTTCTATCCAGAGATGCAGCCTGTCCCGCTGAGTTACTCCAGCATTTTGTGCCTGTCTTCGGTGTAAACCAGTATCTGCAGTTCCTTCCTACACAGAAACATCACGTAGTGGTTAACATATGATAAACAACATAATGTATCATGATACATGTTCAGCAGCTGCTGCTTTCCAGACTGTTAAATCCTGCTGGCAGTACATAAAGAGTTGACCTGCATTTGGAATATTGGTTATAGGAGTAGTGTTAAGGGGCTGTCCCACTGCGGCGACCTAATTGGCGAGTTTAGAAGAGTTTAGGAGCATTTGAAAAAGTGTCATGTTGAAGATCTCCTTCGATTATGTGGAAGACCTCTTTCGATCTCCTTTGACTATGTTGAAGACTAGCTTCAACTAGCTTCTGAAAAATTGGACACCGAATAGTGGAGAGTGAAGATGACCTCCTTCGATCTCCTTCGACCTCCCTTCAACTATGTTGAAGACTATCTACGACTACCTTCGACTACCTTTGATTACCTTCGACTACCCACGAATAACATGCCGACCTACTACGACCTACTTCGACTAAACCTACGAGTGAAAAAAATATTGATTTTTTCCATGGAGACCATTTTTTACTCGCGGGCATTTTTCAGCATGTTATGAGGGACGAGGGTCAAGGTATATCTCCACTTTTCTTTTTCTTTTTTCTTATTTCTTTATCTTTCTGCCACACTATGGTAGTTTAGGGGATTCTCTTTTGTTCTTCTTCAATCTATCTTTTCACTTTCTACTTTTTTCTTTCTTGTTTTCTTTTTCTTTTCTTTTTTCATTTTCATAATTTAGGTTATAAGGTTAAAAATGAAGCTGTACAATAATTGCATAATTTTAGATGCCGAATGTTTTATCTCTGTACAATTGCTTCTAATAAAAATTTAAAAAATTTAAAAAATACGCAGCGACCTAGCTGAGGCCTCGAGTACGCGGGGACTACTCTCGAGCATGAAGGAGAGTTACAAGGACCTCCTAGGACCTCGTGTCGACCATGCTGCAAGTATGAGTCGAGGGCAAACTCTTCTAAATTCGCCAATTAGGTCACCGCAGCGGGACAGCCCCTTTAGGCAATACAGCTAAAGAACACCCAAGAATATGGTGCTGGTTTAGAAGAGTTTAGGAGCATTTGAAAAAGTGTCATGTTGAAGATCTCCTTCGACTATGTAGAAGACCTCTTTCGATCTCCTTTGACTATGTTGAAGACTAGCTTCAACTAGCTTCTGAAAAATTGGACACCGAATAGTGGAGAGTGAAGATGACCTCCTTCGATCTCCTTCGACCTCCCTTCAACTATGTTGAAGACTATCTACGACTACCTTCGACTACCTTTGATTACCTTCGACTACCCACGAATAACATGCCGACCTACTACGACCTACTTCGACTAAACCTACGAGTGAAAAAAATATTGATTTTTTCCATGGAGACCATTTTTTACTCGCGGGCATTTTTCAGCATGTTATGAGGGACGAGGGTCAAGGTATATCTCCACTTTTCTTTTTCTTTTTTCTTATTTCTTTATCTTTCTGCCACACTATGGTAGTTTAGGGGATTCTCTTTTGTTCTTCTTCAATCTATTCACTTTCTACTTTTTTCTTTCTTGTTTTCTTTTTCTTTTCTTTTTTCATTTTCATAATTTAGGTTATAAGGTTAAAAATGAAGCTGTACAATAATTGCATAATTTTAGATGCCGAATGTTTTATCTCTGTACAATTGCTTCTAATAAAAATTAAAAAAATTTAAAAAATACGCAGCGACCTAGCTGAGGCCTCGAGTACGCGGGGACTACTCTCGAGCATGAAGGAGAGTTACAAGGACCTCCTAGGACCTCGTGTCGACCATGCTGCAAGTATGAGTCGAGGGCAAACTCTTCTAAATTCGCCAATTAGGTCACCGCAGCGGGACAGCCCCTTTAGGCAATACAGCTAAAGAACACCCAAGAATATGGTGCTGGTTTTGAAAATAAGCCATTCTTCGAGTTGTGTTGAATTGTCAGCCCACACCCAATACACAATTTCTGATGTGTAAAAAAAGCATGACTCTAGCTCTGAGAAGTATACTGCAAACTGAGTCAAGCTGACAATCTTGTTATGTTCCTGATATTTTGGAGAAAGGTGCAGGGGAAATACAGAGATGCACTTACAAATGAAAAATGACCACTTCCATGGGACACTGATAACCATAGATCCAGACCTCAGCAAATGTAGGTTCAGGAGGAGGAGAAGAATCAAGCATTTTTTCTTCTGTAGTTGGGAATACCTTAGTATTATCAGCTTCCACCATCGACGCTCGCAGCTCATTTCAAAACAGCCACAACCCTCAGATCTCCTTTAAATTTCTTCCCTCCTGCCTATGCATAATAGGAAGTATTACCTCTTATCTACAGTGAAAAATAATAGCCAGATTAATGTCTAAATGTGATAATGTAGGAAAATAAGGCACAATGAACTCACAATGGTTTTAATCAGATCTAGATTTAAAAATGCATGTGTTGTGCAATAAGAGTTAACATTATTTGCAATTAATTTTGAACAGATTACATTCCACAATTGTATTTGCAGTTGAAATACTTAACAAACAATTCCCACCCAGAGTTGAGGGAACAATTTCAATCTCTGAATGGCTGCCTGCAGTCAGATCCAGATAGCTGCAGGAAAAAAAACTATTGCCTGGGAATTGACCCATAAAGGTATGTTATTTTTTTTAAAATAATGTGTAAAAGAATGCTGACATACAAGTTCAAAGGATTGCAGCAAAATAAAGCATTGGAAGTAGTGCCCATCAGAAAACCAGCCCAGGTATTTTTTGCATGCAATATCCTTCCTTGCTCCCCACTTGCGATAAATGTTTAACCCAAGATGCAACTATAACACACTCTTTTGTTTCCTGTATAAAACGTTATAGATTTTGGAGTGATATTTTCAAAATATTCACAAAATTATTTAAGATAAAAATGGAACCTAATAATGAATTGATTATATTTGGGGTAATGGAAGATGGGAATAAATTGAATCCATCTCAAAAATTATTTTTTAATTATGGTGTAATAATAGCAAAAAAATTAATACTTAAATTTTGGAAAAATACCCCAATACCAACGCTCAAAATGTGGATTGCAAGTATGTTGGACACCGCACATCTTGAGGAAATGCGATTCCTCCGAATAGATAAATTTGACCAATTCACAACGAGTTGGTCTCCATTTGTCGTCTTTTTGGAATCATATGGTGCAACACAATTGTAAAAGCTAACTCGTGACTGGGCGAGGGATGGTCAAGTTATAAATAAGATCTCCTTACTTCTTTTTTATTTTTCTTCCCTTTTCTTCTTTTCTTCTCTTTTTCCTATTTTCTATTCTTTAACTTTCTTCTTTCACTTTCTATTTTTCTTTTCCACACACTATATATCTCACATTTTTCTATACCTCATTATCCAATTTTTTTCTTTTTCTTCTTTATTATTAAAAAAAAAATAAGAAGCTGTACATAAAATGTATTATGATAATATGATTGTATACAATTGTACTTACTTCTAATAAAATAAAAATATTAAAAAATAAATTAAAAAATAAAAAATATCCTTCCTTGCTGAGGAAATGGCTTCTGCTTGAGATCTGGGCTGATAATGTTCTAGTTCTAATGCAGTGCTTATTGAGTACAAGCTTTTACAATTCATTTGGATTTCAATTGTGAATACCCCTGTACAGGACTTGAAGGCTGATGTCTTTCAAAATCTGACTGCCCACCGACAAATGACGGCAGGTGCTGGTGAAACACCTTCCAAAGCCCAGTCACTCTGCTAGGACCCAATGTAAGTGGCATTTCCTGCCTTCAACAACTGAAGTACTCCTGCAATGGAAACCTCATCTTTTATTGAACGAATCAATGGTCTCACAGGAGATTTAACTTGAAGAAATATTTGTATTTCATCAAAGAAGACTTAGCGGTAGAGTTGCTGCCGTACAGCGCCAGAGACCAGGGTTCAATCCTGACTATGGTTGCTGTCTGTACGGAGTTTGTACATTCTCCCTGTGACCGCATGGGTTTTCCCAGGTGATCCGGTTTACTCCCACACACCAAAGACGTACAGGTTTGCCGGTTAGTTGGCTTCTGAAAAGTATAAATTGTCCCTAATGTGTTGGATAGTGCTAGTGTATTGGAAAGAGCCATGGTTTTCAAGGGAAATTGGACACTTGGTTCGGAAAAAGAGAGAGATCTACAATAATTATAGGCAGCATGGAGTAAATGAGGTGCTTGAGGAGTATAAAGAATGTAAAAAGAATATTAAGAAAGAAATTAGAAAAGCTAAAAGAAGATATGAGGTTGCTTTGGCAAGTAAGGTGAAAGTAAATCCAAAGGGTTTCTACAGCTATATTAATAGCAAAAGGATAACAAGGAATAAAATTGGTCCATTAGAGAGTCAGAGTGGACAGCTATCTGCAGAGCCAAAAGAGATGGGGGAGATATTGAACAATTTCTTTTCTTCGGTATTCACCAAAGAGAAGGATATGGAATTATGTGAGGTAAGAGAAACAAGCAGAGTAGCAATGGAAACTGTGAGATTCAAAGAAGAGGAGGTGCGGACACTTTTGAAAAATATGAAAACGGATAAGTCTCCAGGTCCTGACAGGATATTCCCTAGGACATTGAGGGAAATTAGTGTAGAAATAGCAGGGGCTATGACAGAAATATTTCAAATGTCATTAGAAACGGGAATAGTGCCGGAGGATTGGCGTACTGCGCATGTTGGTCCATTGTTTAAAAAGGGTTCTAAGAGTAAACCTAACAATTATAGACCTGTTAGTTTGACGTCAGTGATGGGCAAATTAATGGAAAGGATACTTAAAGATAATATATATAAGCATCTGGATAAGCAGGGTCTGATTAGGAACAGTCAACATGGATTTGTGCCTGGAAGGTCATGCTTGACTAATCTTCTTGAATTTTTCGAAGAGGTTACTAGGGAAATTGATGAGGGTAAAGCAGTGGATGTTGTCTATATGGACTTCAGTAAGGCCTTTGACAAGGTTCCTCATGGAAGGTTGGTTAAGAAGATTCAATTGTTGGGTATTAATGGTGGAGTAGCAAGATGGATTCAACAGTGGCTGAATGGGAGATGCCAGAGAGTAATGGTTTGTCAGGTTGGAGGCCGGTGACTAGTGGGGTGCCTCAGGGGTCTGTGTTGGGTCCACTGTTGTTTGTCATGTACATCAATGATCTGGATGATGGTGTGGAAAATTGGATTAGTAAGTATGCAGATGATACTAAGATAGGTGGTGTTGTGGATAATGAAGTAGATTTTCAAAGTCTACAGAGAGATTTAGGCCATTTGGAAGAGTGGGCTGAAAGATGGCAGATGGAGTTTAATGCTGACAAATGTGAGGTGCTACATCTCGGCAGGACAAATCAAAATAGGACGTACATGGTAAATGGTAGCGAATTGAGGAATGCAGTTGAACAGAGGGATCTAGGAATAACTGTGCATAGTTCCCTGAAGGTGGAATCTCATGTAGATAGGGTGGTAAAGAAAGCTTTTGGTGTGCTGGCCTTTATAAATCAGAGCATTGAATATAGAAGTTGGGATGTAATGTTAAAATTGTACAAGGCATTGGTGAGGCCAATTCTGGAGTATGGAGTACAATTTTGGTCGCCTAATTATAGGAAGGATGCCAACAAAATAGAGAGAGTACAGAGGAGATTTACTAGAATGTTGCATGGGTTTCAGCAACTAAGTTACAGAGAAAGGTTGAACAAGTTAGGTCTTTATTCTTTGGAGCGCAGAAGGTTAAGAGGGGACTTGATAGAGGTCTTTAAAATTATGAGCGGGTTAGACAGAGTGGACGTGGATAAGCTTTTCCCATTGAGAGTAGGGAAGATTCAAACAAAGGGACATGACTTGAGAATTAAGGGACAGAAGTTTAGGGGGAACATTAGGGGGAACTTCTTTACTCAGAGAGTGGTAGCTGTGTGGAATGAGCTTCCAGTGGAAGTGGTGGAGGCAGGTTCGATGTTATCCTTTAAAAATAGATTGGATGGGTATATGGACGGGAAAGGAATGGAGGGTTATGGTCTGAGTGCAGGTAGATGGGACTCGGTGGAAAAAAAAAAAATTTTTTTTTAAAGCGTTCGGCACGGACTTGAAGGGCCGAGATGGCCTGTTTCCGTGCTGTTATGGTTATATGGTTATATGGTTATATGGTTATGTATGGAATGATCGCTGGTCAGCATGGACTCGGTAGGCTGAAGGGCTTGTTTCCATGCTGTATCTCTAAAGTCTAAAGTAAAGTCTAAAGATAATCCAAAGAGCTTTTGTAGCTACATTAAGGGAGAAAGGGTAACCAGAGAGGGAATAGAGCCCCTAAGGAATCAGAGTGGTCATCTCTGTGTGGAGCCTGAGAAAATGGGCAAAGTTCTCAATGAGTATTTGTCGTCTTGTTTTTATCATGGAGAAAGACACAAGGACTGGAGAACTTGGGGCAGTCAATGGAAGCTACTCGAGGGCAGTCAGAATTACAGTTGAGGAGGTGCTGAAGGTCCTAATGCGTTTGAAGGTAGACAAATCTCCCAGGACTGGTTGTAAAGTTACAAGGGAGCATTCTGAAGGATAAGATATACATGCATTCTGATAGACAAGGGATGATTAAGGATATCCAACATGGCTTTGCTCATGGGAGATCGGGTCTCACAAATCTGATTGAGTTTTTTTATGATGTAACCAAAAAGGTTGATGAGGACATATATATGGATTTCAGCAAGACATTTGATGAGGTTCTGCATGGTAGGCTGCTCTGGAAGGTTAGATCCTATGGGATCCAAGGAGAGCTAGCCGATTGGATAGAAAATTGGCTTCATGGAGGGAAACAGAGGGTGATGGTGGAAGGAATGTATTTTGGAGATTACAGCAGGATCTTGATCAGTTGGGCAAGTGGGCAGAGGAATAGTTCATGGAGTTTAATGCAGATAAATGTGATGTGTTGTATATTGTCTAACCAAGTCTAACCAGGGCAGGACCTACACAGTGAATGACAGGACTCTGGGGAGTGTTGTAGAGCAGAGGGATCTAGGAGCACAAGTACATAGCTTGTTGAAAGTGGCGTCACAGGTAAATAATGTGGTCAAGAAGGCTTTCAGCACATTGGCCTTCGTCATTCTGGGTTTTGAGTATAGAAGTTGGGATGTTATGTTACAGCTGTTATAAGGCTTGGTGAGGTCACAGTTGGAGTATTGTGTCCAGTTTTGGTCACCCTGCTATAGTAAGGATGTGGTTACGCTGGAAAGAATACAGAGATTTCCGAGAATGTTGCCAGGACATGAGCTATAGATTTCCGAGAATGTTGCCTGAGCTATAGAGAGAAGCTGGGCATGCTAGGTATGTATTCCTTGGACTGTAGGAAGATGAGAGGTGATCTTATAGAGGTGTATAAGATTATGAGGGGAATAGATAGGGGAGATGTGTAGAGTGTTTTATCCAGAGTAGGGAAATTGCAAACTATAGGGCATAGGTATAAGATGAGAGGGGAAAGATTTAATGGGAATCTGAAGGGGACTATTTTCACACAGTGGTGAGTACATAGAATGGGCTGCTGGGGGAGATAATAACATTGTGTAAAAAGCATTTGGTCAGGTACATAGACAGAAATGTTTTAGAGGGATATGGACCAAACATGGGCTGGAGGGACTAGTGTAGATAAGGCATCCTGATTTATATTGGCAGTCTGGGCCGAATGGCCAGTTTATGTGCTGTATGTCTCTAGGACTCTAACACGTCATCCATGCATTGTCTACTCCTTCTATTGTCATCTGGACTGCCACTTCTTCATATGAGAAATAGGAGCAGGAGAAGGCAATCCCCCCTTTGATCTTCTACCTTAGTGCCACTTTCTAGCACTATCCTTTGTTATGGGATCATTCTAAGCATCTGCAGCAGATCACTGCTATGTCTCCCAGTTGACTCCAAAGGAGTATAAGTTCGTAGGTTAATTGGCTTGGTATAATTGTAAATTGTGTCGGGTTGTATTAATGTGCGGGGATCGTTGGTCGGTGCGGACTCGGTGGGCCAAAGGGCCTGTTTCTGCGCTATATCTCTAAAATTAAAACTAAAACTGAAACCAGGCCTCGGAATTGTGTTTGTGTCAGGTTGGAGGTCATGACCGTTTCCTCGGTTGACCAAAGGCCATGCTTCTGCTTTGATGGCAGCAGTGAATTTACTCAATGATGCCTGCCTTTAAAGGTGGTCCCGAGTTATAGGACGTGATCCACATTTTCCAAATTTGTGAATCTTTCCTGTTGGAGGCCTAATTACTGCCTTGGGTGCAAGTTGGTCGAGGACCTTTGTCTTATGAATGTTAAGAGTTAGAGCCATCCACTCCTTCTGTTTGGCACACAAGTCGACAAATGGAAGCCTGCACACTCTGACTCAGCTACTTAGGGTTTGGTGACCTTGATTCTGGAGTCTAATTGTCGTAGTTTAACTGAAAATGGGCTCCACTCCTCCAGAAAGTTTGTTGGAGTTGAACCACAGGGAGCGGTGCGAAAGACTGAAAGAAATGACTTGGTTTTAGTTGTTTCCTCTTTACTGAGATTGGTTCTGTTGTAGAATCATTACTTGGTAGCAAGGCCTTCTTGCTGCAATCTAGGAATGTAAGGCCACAGTACGTTCCAGAGGATGGAGTCCTGAACTCTGAAGACCATGTAAAGGGGAGGAGGAGTTAGAGGAAGCGGCATGGGAGAATGGATTCCCAGATTAAGATCTGCTGCATCAATGGTAGCTGAAAGAAGACTACCACCGGAAGCCCAAGGAGTTACTGTCATGTCTCAATCCTCCATGCCTAGACAGAGTTCCCTATCAGGAGATCTGTCACATTAAACAATCTTAGCAGCAATTGATTTCTCCACCATATAGCTGATAAATCACATCAATACTCATAAAAACATCGAAATATAGAAAATAGGTGTAGGAGTAGGCCATTCGGCCCTTCGAGCCAGCACCACCATTTAATATGGACCATGGCTGATCATCCTAAATCAGTACCCCATTCCTGCTTTCTTCCCATATCCCTTGATTTTGTTAGCCCTAAGAGCTAAATCTAACCCTCTTTTGAAAACATCCAGTGAATTGGCACCCACAGCCTTCTGTGGCAGAGAATTCCACAATCTTTGTGGCGCAACTGCTCTGCTCAGTACACACGAGTAAAGGTATGCATGATGCCCTACTTAGTGCAATAGCTTCCTGAAGAATCTGCGTTACTTATCAACTGGAACCTTCGTATTAACTAGATCAATGTTCTTTGGAAACAAGGGGATTTTCCCCTTGAGTCTGAAGAAGGGTCCTGATCTGAAACGCCACTTATCCATGTTACGCTAGAGATGCTAACTGACCTGCTGAGTTACTCCAGCACTCTGTCCTTTTCCCCTTGTCTATCTTTGTTTCAACATGTAATCATTGTTTCAATATTTGAGCCTTTCAATTGGTGCTCTGTAGTCACAGCAGCTGCATGTAATGTACATAGCAACCACACAATCTGATTGGCATCCGTATAGAGTTGCTTTGAGTAGTTAATATTTCCACATCACTCAAATCACACCTTAGTGATCAATGAGGAGAACTTTCAGTTCATTTAGTTTATTCTCACATGTACCAAGGTACAGTGAAAAGCTTTTGTTGCGTGCTATCCAGTCAGCAGAAAGACAATACATGATTACAAATAAGCCATTTTCAGAGTATATAGATAGCTACATGATAAGGGAATAAAGTTTAGTGCATTGAAAAGCCTGCACTGTCTGATCAAGGATAGTCTGAGGGTTACCAAAGAGGTAGATAATAGTTCTGCACTGCTCTCTGGTTGTGGTAGGATGATTCATTAATGATATTCCTCATGAGGGACATCTAAATCAAGGCTTTTCAGATAACCTGCATTAACCAAATGGTTCACTCACGCAGACCAATAATAATGACAGTCCAACTGTAACTCTAATAGCAGTGCCAGAAGAAAAGTGCATTTCATGTACCACTTTTCCATTTTTCTAGTGTGGATGGGTTTGAGGTAAGCAGGCCAGAGCTAGGATGTGCACATCTTCAGTTTGTATGTAAAGGTATGGCTGTTCAAATGAAATAAACATCTTCCGTAGTTACTCCACTGGATGTCCTCATGTTCCATCTCTCTCTTCCATGGTTACTCCCCAGAGATATCCTTCTATTCCATGTGCGTGCTGCATTCACATTGACAGGTGAACCAGCTTGGTCCTCACAATCCCACTCCAATCTGCTTTACAAGATGAACGACTGGAAAGAATGCAGAGAAGATTTATGAGGATGTAGCCAGACCCAAAGGCTTGAGCTATGGGGAGAGGTTGAGCCGGCTAGGACTTTAATCCTTGCAGTGCAGGTGGATGAGGGGTGATCATATAGAGGTGCATAAAACCATGTGAGGAATAGATAGGGTAAATGCATACAGTCACTTACCCACAGTAGGTGAATCAAGAATCAGAGGACTTGGGCTTAAGGTGAGGGGTAAAAGATTTAATAGGAACCTGAGGGGCAACTTTTTTTTACACAAAGGGTGGTAGGTATATGGAACAAGCTGGCAGAGGATGTAGCTGAGGCAGGTACTATCAATACGTTTAGAAAACATCTGGACAGGTACATGGATATGATAGGTTTAGGAGGATATGGGCCAAATGCAGGTGGATGGGACCAGTGTAGATGGGGCATGTTGGTTGGTGTGGGCAAGTTCGGCCAAATGACCTGTTTCCTCACTGTATGACCCTATGATTCTACTTCCCTATGACTTTAAGGGCAATGTGCTTATCAGACACAGTGTTCATCGAGGCAGCACAGCGACACAGCTGGAAGTGCTGTGCCATGGACCTGGATTCAATCGTGAAATTGGGTAATGTCTGTGTGGAGTTTGCACGTCTCCTCATGACCATGTGGATTTTGTTTAGGTTTACTCTCAATCCAAAAGATGTGTAGGTTTGTAGAATAATTGACTACTGTAAATTGACACCAGTGTGGAATCCAGAGGGAGTTGATGAGAATGTGGGCAGAATAAAGAAATCATGGGATTGATGTCAGATTAGATCAAATAGATGATTGATGGTCAGCACAAACTCAGGGGGTGAAGGGTTTGTTTTCATCCTGTGTGACTCTAGAATTACAGGAAGCTTGCGCGTTGAGTATTGTTAGCCCTGTTGAGTCTCGCTCTACATACACTTAGCTATTTAGATGTGAGTATCAATCATGCTGGTTGTTGATATCAAGCAACACAACAAATCCATTACATTAAACATACCTGATGTAGACTAATAAGGTTGTACAATTTGTAATGTCTGTGCTTTCAGCCACGGATTGAAGAATCCACCCCTAACTTCAACCCATAAATTCTAGGCTATGCCACAAGTTTAACAAATATTATCATTCAGCAGGATGCATTTTAATTTTTGAGCTGACTTGTCATGTATGGCTGTATAAACCATGCCCAATGATCAGAATCAGAATCAGAATCAGATTTTATTTGCCAAGTATGTTTTACAACATACAAGGAATTTCACTGGCCAGGATGCAAGTAAAATTACTTTTACTACAGAAGTCATGGTAAGCTACAATGTAAGAGGATAATCATGCTTTGTCTTTTAATGTTACATTTCTTTTTCTCTCATGTGCTCTCACTCTTACTCTCATAAGGACATGGGTTTAAGGTGAAGGGGAAAAGATTTAATAGGAATCTGAGGGGTAACTATTTCGCACAAAGGGTGGTGGGTGTATGGAACAAACTGTCGGAGGAGGTAGCTGAGGCTGGGACTATCACAAAGTTTAAGAAACAGTTAAGACAGGACATGTATAGTCCAGGCTTGGAGAGATATGGACCAAACGAGGGCAGGTGGGACTAGTGTAGCTGGGACTTGTTGGCCGGTGTGGGCAAGTTGGGCCAAAGGGTCCGTTTCCACACTGTATCATTCAATGACTCTATAACTCTCTACTCTCACTCAAATTCCCTGGGCTTCTCTCTCCTGCACTTACCCAAGTTTCCTGGTCCTCTCTCCTTATTGCTATCTTTTACTTACCAGGACCACACAACCGACCCTGGCGAGATCAGTTTTGTTGACTCATTTTAGACAAAATGGGTTCCAATGAAAAGTCGGGCAGTATTGATCAGAAGGAAATATGTCCCCAATGGCAGTTACCAACCACTACAGATGCACCATAGAAAGAATCCCATGCAGATGCATCACAACTTGTTCTGGGAACTGCTTTGCCCAAGACCCCAAGAAAGTGCAGAGGGTCATGAGCGCAGTCCACCAGCTTCCAGCTTCCTCCCGCCTCTCCCATCTACACTTCATACTGCCTTGGGAAAACGGCCAACATAATCAAGAACCACTTGATCATGTCACTCCTTCATCCCTTCTCGTGTCAAGTAGAAGATAGAAAAGTCTGAAAGCATGTACCACTAAACTACAGACCATCTCTTCCCTGTTGTTTTCATACTTTTGAATGGACTTCTGATACGTTAGGGAATTATTCCCGATCTTTCAATCTACCTTGTCGCAGCAGTTGCACTTTGTTTTGTAAATTAACACATCGCTCACTGCTCCTCCATAGCACAATTTTATACAGTGATTTATGTACCTAAAATAAAATCTGTTTCTACAATATTAGGAATACTCCTTTCAGAAAAGGTCTAATTATGAATTGTGATCAGGAAACACAGATTCACAAGTTCTTAAGTTCAAGGAGCAGAATTAGGCCATTTGGCCCATCAAGTCTACTCCACCATTTAATCATGGCTGATCTATCTTTCCCTCTCAATCCCATTCTCCTGCCTTTGCTCCGTAACCCCTGACACCCATACTAATAAATGTTGCTGATACAACACAATACACATACAAAGATGTTACCAAGAACTTTCTGCTTCCCTTATGCTTTTAGATGGCAAGGTATGTCATCCAGAAATGTCTGCTTAATTTCCAGCATTTTGTGTCTATCTTCGATTTAAACCAGCATCTGCAATTCCACACCTGCTTAATTATCACTGAATTTTCCCATTGTTTTTTTAAATTTTCTAATTATGTTTCACACTAATATCTTGCATTTGCACTTTCTTTTCACTGCCTTGCAGAATTTATGCCGGGGTCAAGGAAAGAGCGTTCACGCGGCGGCCCTGTTTCCACCAATCTTTCCTCCACCACGCACAAGAAGCACAAGAAGCGACAAGACAGACACCATTGTATGCAGATGCCGAGAAGTGTGTTCAGCTCTGGCTGAACAACTTCTAATCTTGTGTGTGGACTCGATAAGAAGAAGAAGAATTTATGCCTAATTTATGTTTTTATGTGTTGTCTGAGAATATGTCCCTGTGATGATGCTGCTAGCAAGATTTTCATTGTACCCTGTACCTCACCGTACTTGTGCATATGACAATAGGCTCGATTTGACATGAGCAAGCTTTTCTCTTTCCTCCTCTTGTTTTCAAAGCATTCACAATGCTTTCTCGGAGACTGCCTCAAGATACCAATCTCACCCTTTAACGTGCATTGCTGCATCATCATGCTATTATCCTTCGTGTTTTTCCAATGATGCTCAGAACTGATGTAGTCCTCACTGCTGAAACAATGATATTGACCACTTTTACATTGCACTATTTTTTAAAATAGTTTTTAGACTTTACCCACAATTGTTCCATGGTGTACAACAAAATGAATGTGGCTGTTTCCTGTTCAGACCAAGCTTCCCCTGAACAGTTGGTGCACTACCTGTACACAATGATGTTTGCTGTGTCCGGGCCTATTTATTCCTGCCAATATACGATGGTCCAATGTTCTCCTTCCCAAAATAATTCTCTTTTGTGGAGATCGCGAGGCACAGTTGTGAAATGCTGTATTTATCTGTACTTTCATGTACTGCTATGCTAAAACATGATGCTGCCTAAATATTTGCAGTGAGTTGTTGGAGGATTACTTTCACTCTCCTTCTCTTTATACTTGTGTCACTCAGTTGCCGTTTTTTTATTTGCTTTTCGATTGCGCTTTTGTTATTCGACTCGGTGTACAGGATTTCCACAAAAGCCAGAAATACACCCTTCACCAATCTCTGTGTCAATAAATACCTTTTTATGTCCTGTGGCTAAAATTCATGTGATTGTGAACGATGCCTCTGTTATTACTGCAACAGACTTGTGATTTTTCAGCTTTTTACTGAAGCTGCAAGTTGTTCAATGTTACTTTGTCTTTGGTTATAACCAGGTGGGTAATTTTCAAGGAAATTTGCACGTGCTGTTGTATCAAAGCAGTCGTAATATCTCAATTAAAAGCAGAGCAAATGTGCCGTGAAATTAAAATAACAAGATCCGCACAAGGAATGTGTAGGGTCACTGTGGTGGATGTTCATGTTAAAATGTGTTTTTGAGTGATCTGTTACTTTTAATTGTATGATTGACCTGGCCAATGAAATTCCTCGTATGTTGCAAAACATACTTGGTGAATAAAGTGTGATTCTGATTCTGATTCTGACATCCTCATAAATCTTCATTGCATTCTTTCCAGCTTAATCAAATCCTATCTATAGCAGGTTGCCAAAATGGAACACAATACTCCAAATACGACCTCACCAATATCTTGTACAACTGTATCAGAACGTCTCAACTTCTATACTCAATACGCTGGGTGCTTTCTGGAGTGCTAGTATGGGTGCTGTGGGCTGAAGGGACTGGTTTCCAGAGGGCTAGTATGGACATTGTGGGCCGAATGGATTCTTGGGTTGGCAGCTCAGTCACTCAGGCCTGGTGGGCTGGCAGCTCAGTCACTCAGGGCTGGTGGGCTGGTAGTTCAGTCACTCAGGGCTGGTGCACTGACAGTTCACTCACGGCTATTCCTTGAAATTCCATTTCAAGCAGAGTGCAGGCCACCAAATTCAGTTTCATAGCATTTCAGGCAGAGTGCAGGCCACCATATTCAGTTTCATAGCATTTCAGGCAGAGTGCACGCCACCAAATTCAGTTTCATATCATTTCAGGCAGAGTGCAGGCCACCAAATTCAGTTTCATATCATTTCAGGCAGAGTGCAGGCCACCAAATTCAGTTTCATAGCATTTCAGGCAGAGTGCAGGCCACCAAATTCAGTTTCATAGCATTTCAGGCAGAGTGCAGGCCACTAAATTCAGTTTCATAGCATTTCAGGGAGAGTGCAGGCCACCAAATTCAGTTTCATAGCATTTCAGGCAGAGTGCAGGCCACCAAATTCAATTTCTTAGCATTTCAAGCCACCAAATTGCCAAGCAACTCACTACATTGTCATTAAGGGCAAACAAATCATTTATTGCAAGTACATTGCAGACTCACAGTTCAGTTGATTCACAGCTTAGAATCACAGTTGTGGACTCTCCCTTTGATCTTCCAGAGTGGCTGACTCATGTCCAGGCATCCGGGGTTTTAAAGTCCTGCCCGCCCCCCCCATCTCCGGATGAGGCGGTACCTTCATCGTGGTGATTGACAGGCGAGAGGACCAATCAGCTGATCTCAAGATTGTTTAAATACCCATAACTTTTTTTTTTTTTCGATTGGAAAAATCCTCGGGGCTGCCTCAGCGGAGGAGGACTGTGAGTAAGATGGCCAAAAATCATAGCGATTTATGGTAGTGTTTTTACTAAAATCAATATACAGCGCAGACAGTAAGTGGTCATGATGAGACTTTTAGTTATATAGATGAGCACAACCAGTAGTGCACCAGGAGAAAGGAAGGAGTGTTACAACTACAGAGAAAGTGCAGATAAAGCAAAAGCGCAAGGGCCGCAATGACGTTGATTGAGAGATCGATAATATATCCTTGATTAAAGAGTCTGATAACACCCAGGAACAGGGCCGGCCTTAGGAGGTGCAGGGCCCAATTGGGAAAAAATTTCGTAGGAATATAAATAAATAATTATAAATGAGTCACGTGTCATGTGTAACATGACAATTCGGGGGAGAGTTCCTTTCACAGCATGTGGGGAGTCTAGCCAGGTGTAAAGTTGCGAGGATGGAAGGAGCGTTGAGAAGGAGAGGGTCGGGTTCATGCCAGTAACACTCACTCACCGCTACCGCGGCGCTTCGGGCGCGGAGCCAGCACATTGTGGCCGGGGAGGGAAGCAGCTCGCCTACGAGCGGCCTCCATCACTGGACAGCGGAACCGACTGCCATCTCAGCGCCTTCTGCCGGCCCGCTCACCGCTGGCAGTGCTCTCCATCTGAACAGTGAGGGGACCAGCTCAAGAGCAAATATCATAGAGCGGAGTGGTCAGCGGGTGATGGATAACATCACAGCGGGCGGTGGAGCTTACTCCTGTGTCAGCGCGAACAAGGGATCAATTGAGGTTACTCGCACTGACATATGGAGTAAGCTCCACCGCCCGCAGTCCTGTTATCCATCGCCCGCTGACCCGCTCTTGAGCTGGATGATCCCCGGTCGACACCCTTCTTCTCAAACCTCCTGCCGTCCCCGCAACTTTACCCCTGGACAGACTACCCACACGCTGTGAAAGGAACTCTCCCCTCTCCCCCACCCCCCCCCCCCCAGCAGTGCTGTCCTTTTTCAGCCGCTTCCCACTTTACAGCTGATTCCCATCAGCTGCTAGCAATGAGGGATAGACTTGGCTATACCTCAGTACAGCAACATCATTCTTGATGTTGCTGTACTGAGGAATATCAAAGTCTATCTTTCTTGGCTAACAACCTAACCTTCGGCCTCCAAGATGCAGGTACATTTTTTTAGCAATGTTACCAAATGTTGAGATTTTAAAAATCAAGTCGGCAATTTTATCTAACTCTGTAATTGGAGATAGACAAAAGCTGGAGTAGCTTAGCAGGACAGGCAGCTCAGCCGCTCTGGAGAGAAGACCCTTCTTCAGACTGAACTGAACTATCGTCGGTGAGAGTACTTGTGATTGTCTGAAGAAGGATCTTGACCAGAACCGCAACCCTCTCCCCAGAGCCCCTGCCCGTCCCGCTGAGCCACCACAGACAGGGAGTTGAAGGTAGACACAGGGGGTTCCACCTTCAACTTCAGAGCCAAACAAAAAACACAGAGTGCTGGAGGAACTCAGCGGGCAAGGCAGCACCCGCGGAGGGAACATATCACTTATCAGGAGCCACCACGGGCCAGGACTCTCTCCCCCCCCCTCCCCCCAACAGAATGGAACCGCAGATGCAGCCATCACCGCAAAACATCTAAGAAGGAACTGTAGATGCTGGAAAATCGAAGATAAACAAAAATGCTGGAGAAACTCAGCGGGTGTGAAACCCTGTCCCACTGTGTAAGTTCACCCAAGAGCTCCCCCGAGTTTAAAAAAAATCGAAACTCGTGGTAAACACGTAGAATGAACGTAGCGGGTACGTTGGAGCTCGGGACGTTTCAATAGACAATAAACAATAGGTTCAGGAGCAGGCCATTTGGCCCTTCGAGCCAGCAGCGCCATTCAAGGTGAACATGGCTGATCATCCACAATCAGTACCCCGTTCCTGCCTTCTCCCCATATCCCCTGACTCAGCTATTTTTAAGAGCCCTATCTAGCTCTCTCTTGAAAGCATCCAGAGAACCTGCCTCCACCGCCCTCTGAGGCCGAGAATTCCACAGACTCACCACTCTCTGTGAGAAAAAGTGTTTCCTCGTCCCCGTTCTAAATTGCTTACCCCTTATTCTTAAACTGTGGCCCCTGGTTCTGGACTCCCACAACATCGGGAACATGTTTCCTGCCTCCAGCGTGTCCAAGCCCTTAACAAATCTTATATGTTTCAATGAGATATCCTCTCATCCTTCTAAACTCCAGAGTGTACAAGCCCAGCTGCTCCATTCTCTCAGCATATGACAGTCCCACCATCCCAGGAATTAACCTTGTAAACCTACGCTGCACTCCCTCAATAGCAAGAATGTCCTTCCTCAAATTAGGGGACCAAAACTGCACACAATACTCCAGGTGTGGTCTCACTAGAACTCTGTACAACTGCAGAAGGACCTCTTTGCTCCTATATTCGATTCCTCCTGTTATATAGGCCAACATGCCATTTCTTAGCGCTAACGGCAGGTACTCGGGAAATGTGGTAATTCGTGAAGATTTTTCAACATGTTGAATAATATCCACGTAAAATATACTCAGGATGTAAAAAATTGATACTTTTTAACACGTAGTCATACCGTAGTAGCTCGTGAATTTACCATAGTAGGACCTGGTGTCCTATATCACTATTGTATGTTCATGATGGAAATAAGAATACTCTGTATATTCATTACCTTTGAATTGTAGTTTTATGTAATCCTCCCATAATTTCTGAGTTCCATTTCACAATATCTATCAGACATACAGAATGTTGCAAGGTAATATCTTGCCCAAACTCAGTTGTATCTTTCTATCTCAATAAATATCACAAAATATGCCATTGTTTCAGCCACATTATGACAAAATGTAGAATGTAGGTTATTTGTTATCAGTCACCCCATCCCAGAAACAACAGTACTTAAAGAACATTTGTTTTACTAATTTACGAGCATGTACCATAGGTTGATCCATATCCAACAAAATGTTGTGATAATTGCATAAAATGTATTATTGTCTAAGAAATTTGGTGTGGAATGATAATCCATCTCAGTACTCATTTAGGCAAGTCCCAAGCTATAGATACTTTTCCCCCACCCCCCCTCGCCCGATCTTCATTGAACCTACCATTTGACTGATCTTTTACTCAGCTGCTGTAACGTTTCCTTCCTATCAAAATCTCTGTGTAGCATCTCTGTCCCTATCTTCCAATTCCCACTTTGAAATAAAATACAACTTTCGACAAAAATTTCGCAGCAGGATCACTATATAAATACAAATATATGGTATTTTATCCTAGCATCCCCCCCACCGCCCCCCCCCCCCCCTTACACAAGAAGCGTAACTTGAAGCGTTTACATTTGGAGGAGTTCGATACGGACCAGGAATGAAAATTAATAGCTATGAATCGATTAACAGCGAGCTACGAGGTTTGATTGAAACACCTGTCAGAGGGCTAAGAAACAATCCTGAGTTGACGGCGTATTGTTTTAAGTGAGCATTTTGCAGCGACCTCACCATATTCTGGTTAAATATTCTTTCCACGGAAATCTCCTATTTCACTTTGAAATTATATTCATTTATAACCGTTTGTAACATCAGTAACCACCTTAATGTTCGTGCGTTTAGTACCGGGTATGCTTGAAACTATTTATTGTAATGTACTGTATCTTTACAAAAAACCTATATCAACCAGGTGGGAAAATTACAGTGAATAGAACGATGTTTGAAAATGCGTGGGAATCGACTAATCGCGATCCTGCTGCGAAATGTTTAAGTCGAAAACTGTATTTTATTTCAAAGTGGGAATTTGAAGATAGGGACAGAGATACAAGTTCAAGTTCAAGTTCAAGTGAGTTTATTGTCATGTGTCCCTGATAGGACAATGAAATTCTTGCTTTGCTTCAGCACAACAGAACATAGTAGGCATTGACTACAAGGCATTCTATAAATATATACACACATGAATCAATATACTGATAAAGTGCAAATAACAGTATTGGCTAATAAAGTTCAGTGTTATGTCCGAGCCAGGTTTAATAGCCTGATGGCTGTGGGGAAGTAGCTATTCCTGAACCTGGTCGTTGCAGTCTTCAGGCTCCTGTACCTTCTACCTGAAGGTAGTAGGGAGATGAGTGTGTGGCCAGGATGGTGTGGGTCCTTGATGATACTGCCAGCCATTTTGAGGCAGCGACTGTGATAGATTCCCTCGATGGAAGGGAGGTCAGAGCCAATGATGGACTGGGCAGTGTTTACTACTTTTTGTAGTCTTTTCCTCTCCAGGGCGCTCAAGTTGCCGAACCAAGCCACGATGCAACCGGTCAGCATGCTCTCTACTGTGCACCTGTAGAAGTTGGAGAGAGTCCTCCTTGACAAACCGACTCTCCGTAATCTTCTCAGGAAGTAGAGGCGCTGATGTGCTTTCTTAATAATGGCATCAGTGTTCTCGGACCAGGAAAGATCTTCAGAGATGTGCACGCCCAGGAATTTGAAGCTCTTGACCCTTTCAACCATCGACCCATTGATATAAACGGGACTGTGGGTCCCCATCCTACTCCTTCCAAAGTCCATTATCAGTTCCTTGGTTTTGCTGGTGTTGAGGGCCAGGTTATTGTGCTGGCACCATATGGACAGTTGCTCGATCTCTCTTCTATACTCTGACTCATCCCCATCAGTGATACGTCCCACAACAGTGGTGTCGTCAGCGAACTTGATGATGGAGTTCGCACTATGGCCGGCTACGCAGGCATGAGTATAGAGTGAGTACAGCAGGAGGCTGAGCACGCAGCCTTGAGGTGCTCCCGTGCTGATTGTTATCGAGTCTGACACATTTCCACCAATACGAACTGACTGTGGTCTGAGAGTGAGGAAGTCGAGGATCCAATTGCAGAGGGATGCGCAGAGACCCAGTTCTGCGAGTTTGGTAACCAGCTTGGAGGGGATGATTGTATTAAATGCCGAGCTGTAATCGATGAATAACAACCTGACATGAGTTTTTGTTGTCCAAGTGGTCCAGAGCGGAGTGGAGGGCCAGCGAGATCGCATCCACCATTGATCTGTTGTGGCGGTAAGCGAACTGCAGTGGGTCCAGGTTTTTGTCGAGGTAGGAGTTGATCTGCGTCATGATCAACCTCTCAAAGCACTTCATCACCACAGGCGTTAGTGCCACAGGTCGATAGTCATTGAGGCACGTCACCTTACTCTTCTTGGGCACTGGTATAATTGATGCCCTTTTGAAGCAGGTGGGAACCTCAGACCTCAGAAGTGAGAGGTTGAAAATGTCCGTAAAAACTCCAGCCAGTTGGTCCGCACAGGTTTTTAGAACACGACCAGGTATACCATCAGGTCCAGGCGCTTTTAGAGGGTTCACCCCTCTGAAGGATTTCCTGACGTCAGCCTCTGTGACTGAGACTGAAATAACATCACAGCGAATGGGGGCTCGGGAAGGCACATCGGTGTTCTCCCTATCAAAGCGTGCGTAGAATGCATTGAGCTCATCAGGGAGTGATGTTTCGCCGACATTCGAGCTGCCTCCTGATTTCGACTTGTAAGAGGTGATTGCATTCAGGCCCTGCCACAGCCGCCGAACATCTGTCTCTTTCTCCAGTTTGGAGCAGAAGTCCCTTTTGGCCTTTTTGATGGCCTTACCAAGGTCGTATCTGGACTTCTTGTAGACCATTGTATCATCAGACATGAATGCCCAGTGTCTGGACTTCAGAAGAGTGCGGATCTCAAAGTTCATCCAAGGTTTCTGATTGGGAAACGCTCGGAAGGTTTTGGTGGGGATGCAGTCCTCCACACATTTCTTAATGAAGTCTGTAACGACTGTGGCGTATTCGTTCAGGTCCGTTGCCGAGTCCTTGAACATTGCCCAGTCTACAGACTCCAAACAGTCCTGGAGTTGTCCCTCTGCCCCCCCCTCCCCCGACCAGCTCTGCACTGTCCTCACGTCTGGGGGTGCGCTCTTTAATTGCTGCCTGTAGGCAGGAAGAAGCAGCACTGCGGTATGGTCGGATTTACCGAAGTGAGGGCGAGGAATAGAGCGATAGGCATTCTTGATGGTGGTGTAGCAGTGGTTGAGGGTGTTTGGTCCTCTGGTGCAGCAGGAGACATGTTGGTGGAAGTTAGGGAGTGATTTCTTTAGGTTTGGCTTATTGAAGTCCCCGGCTATGGTGGTGAACGCCTCGGGGTAAGACGTCTGGTGTTTGTAGACCACGGCGTGCAGCTCCTCCAGTGCCAGACGGACGTCTGCCTGGGGGAGGGATGTAGACCATGGTCATGGTGTATTCCCTTGGGAGGTAGAAGGGGCGGCACTTCACCGCCAGATGTTCGAGGTGTGGAGAGCAGGAGTTGGACAGGACTGCCACGTCTGAGCACCACGCAGAGTTGACCATGAGGCAGACGCCCCCTCCTCTCCCTTTCCCAGATGCCAGTGTACAGTCTATACGGTGGATGGAGAAACCTTTAGGCTTGACCGCTGAGTCTGGGGAGCTGGAGGTGAGCCATGTCTCTGTGAAACAGAACACAAGAGCATTGCCCAGTCTACTACACAGAGATTTTAAGCTCTTGGGTGAACTCGCACAGTGGGACAGGGCTTGAGGCAGCATCTATGGAGCGAAGGAAATAGCCGGGTCTGAAAAAGGGTTTCGACCCGAAACATTGCATATTTCCTTCGCTCCATAAATGCAGCCTCACCCGCTAGGTTTCTCCAGCATTTTTGTATACCGCAAAACGTCAATGATTCCGGGAATGCCGAGAGAGCTAGAGAGAGGTGGGGAACGGGAGAGAGAGAGAGCGCACGGGGGAGAGAGAGCGCGCGAGAGAGAGAGGGAGGGAGAGAGCGAAAGACAGAGAGACACAACGTGGGTCGGTAGGTAAATTGAATGACTAACCTGCACACCAAGAATGTCACCAAGAAGAAGTTCTCAATCATGATGGTGAGTTTTAAGAAATTCTCAATGTGTCATTAATGCATCAAACTACATTCCTCAGTAAAATGTAATTATGTTTTGAAGAAGTGTTAATGGCGCCGCGTGAATTGTATTCAAAGGAACGCAGCGTCATTAATACTTCTTCTAAAACACAATTACACATTTACTGAGGAATGCGGATCGATGCATTAATGACGCATTGGATAACTATTTGTTAACTACTGGCTGTTAACACATTTGGCTGTTAACACATCGTTTGTGTCTGATGACCGTACAGCGCTTGTATTCCATGTACAAAACCATGTAAGTTTTGTAAAAAAATCCGTATGGCGAATGTTTAAAAAAAACACTTTATTTAACAAAGCGAATTTGTATTTCCATATGAAATATGGAAAATTAACGCGGGGCCCCCCTTGGGTGCGGGGCCCAATTTGGAAAAATCGGTCCAATCAGCGTAGGGCCGGCCCTGCCCAGGAAGAAGCTGCTCCTTTAGACTTCACATTGGAGATACAGCACAGATTTAGGGCGCATGGTGGCACAGCGGTAGAGCTACTGCCTTACAGCGCCAGAGACCCGGATTCGCTCCTGACTACGGGTGCCGTCTGTATGGAGTTTGTACGTTTTCCCCATGACCTGCATAGGTTTTCTCCGAGATCTTCGGTTTCCTCCCACACTTGATATCAGGTTTGTAGGTTAATTGACTTGGTGTAAATGTAAAGTAGTCCCAAGTATGTGTAGGATAGTGTTAGTGTGCAGGGATCGCCGGTTGGTGTGGACTCTGTGGGCCAAAGGGTCTGTTTCCACCCTGTATCTTTAAACTAAACTAAACAGTCCCTTCGGCCCACCAAATCCGCACCGACCAGCGATCACCCCGTACATTAGCACTATCCTTTTGGGCACAGCAGATGCCAAACCTGAACTCTGTTTCCCGGCTGAAACTGCCAGAAGGCCGTGGGCCTTGTTCGGTCGATTGCAAGACCCAGCGGACAGCGGTCTAAAGGGGGGAGCTACCAAACTGGACCTGCGACCGAACTCACGACCCAGTGGACTGCAGCCACTGCTCGTCTCACCCAAGGGACCACAGTATTGAAGTGGGAGACTGCGGAAGATGGGAGGAGAGAGGCGGTGATGATGGGTGAGGAGCAAGGCGGGTAGGAGAGCAGAGGAGAGGAGAGGAGAGGGAACTGGGGCAGGCCTACCATGTCCTTGTGATCGGCTGCAGGACGCTCTCCAGGGAACAAAGGTGGACGGGCAAGTAGAGGACATCAGCCGCTGGTCGACCAAGGAAGGCCCGCAGCAGCCTGGGACTTGCCTGGAATTGGCACTGCTCATAAGAACTAGAGCGTGGACTACACATTGAAAATGGTGCCTAAACATGCCCCTCATGCATGTGGGCCCAGTGGACTATTTCTGTACACTTACTAATCGAGTATGATGTAGCAATACTCTACTGGTGCGTTTGTGAGAAAAGAATGTCATTGAGTGTTAGCACTTTGCACATGTGACAATAAAAGCATCATTGAACTTTTGAACCTTTCCACAGTTGCTGCATAACCCACTGGTTATTTCTCACATTCTCTGTTTTTATTGACAAGGGGATGTTGCCAGGATGGGGGAATTATAATCGGCAAGGCTGGGTGATTTATTTTTGGAACAAAGGAAGCTGAAAGATTTAATTTAGATCTACAAAATCATGTGGGGCCTATACCGGACAAACAGGAAGAACCTGTTTCAGCTCGACAGAGAGTTTGCTTACAAGAAGAAATTCATACTGGAGGTCAGAGGACGTAGGCAAGGTGTAAACGAATACTTTGCATCTGCATTCACCGGAGAGAAGGTCAGTGAGATCAATGTGAGGTAGATGCTAGGGCAGTTTGAGATCAAGAAGAATATGCTGTTGTGTCCCTTGTAAAATATTATAGACAGTAGACAATAGACAATAGGTGCAGGAGTAGGCCATTCGGCCCTTCGAACCAGCACCTCCATTCAATGTGATCATGGCTGATCATCCACAATCAGTACCCCGTTCCTGCCTTCTCCCCATATCCCCTGTCTAGATATTATGTTTAGTTTAGTTTAGTTTAGAGATGGAGCGTGTAAACATGCTCTTTGGCCCACCGAATCCGCAACTACCAGCGACCCCCGCACATTGACACTATCCTACACACACTTGGGACAATTTACATTTATACAAAGCCAATTAACCTACAAACCTGTACTTCTTTGGAGCGTGGGAGGAAACCGGAGATCTCGGAGAAAACCCACATGTGCGCTGGGAGAACGTACAAACTCCGTACAAACTTCGTATTCGAGATTGAACTCGTGTCTCTGGCGCTGCAAGCGCTGTAAGGCAGCACCTCTACCGCGGCGCCACTGTGCGGCCTGGTTAAGGTAGATTAAGGTAAATAAAACCCCAGGGCATGAAGGGATCTACCCCAGGTTATTAGGAGGGGCAACAGAGGAGATTTCAAGAGGCTTACAATAAGATCTTTGTATCCTATCTATCCACAGACTAGATCCAAGAGGACTAGAGAGTAGCCAATACTGTTTATTTATTGAAGGGAGTAGAGATAATCTTTGGAAAGTATGGGCCGGTGAGCCTTATGTCAGTGGCAGAGATTGGAGAGAATTCATCAGGATAGGATTTAACACATTTGCAAGAGAAGGTGATGGTGAATGATGAGCGTAGGGCAGTGGGCGACGTCTAGATGGATTTTAATAAGGCACTTGATGAAGCTCCTCAGGCTGGAAGGCTGATCCAGAAGATTAAGATGCATGGAGCAAATGGACTACCATATTTCTCGGCAATGAAGACGCTATTTTTTACCCAAAAATAAGGCACGAAAATTTACCTGCGTCTTGGAGGCCGAAGGTTAGGTTGTTAGCTAAGAAAGATAGACTTGGCTATCCCTCAGTACAGCAACATCAAGAATGATGTTGCTGTACTGAGGGATAGCCAAGTCTATCCCTCATTGCTGGCAGCTGATGGGAAGCGCCTGTAAAGTGGGATGCAGCTGTAAAAGGACAGCGCCGCTGGGGGGAAGACTTCCTTTCACAGCGTGTGGGGAGTCTGGCCTGGGTCAGAACGGGCAGGAGCATTGAGAAGGAGGGAGTCGGGGATCATGCCAGCAGCTCACTCACTCTCGGTTGCCACGGCGCTCCGTACGCGGAGCCACTGCATTGTGGCCGGGGAGGGAAGTAGTTCGGGTGGTTGCGAGCGGCCACTGGGACCGGACAGCAGAACCGGCCACCACCTCTGCGCCTTCTGCCAGCCCGCTCACCTCTGGCAGTTCTCCGTCTGAACACCTCTCTCCTGCCGCTCGACGGCCTCGCTCATGTCAGCCGCTTCCCGCAAATCCTTAAATTCCGACTGCCGCCGGGAGCAGGACATGGCCTCACTTGCTGCGCTGGGTGACACTGCATGGTATTCACTGCCCGGTCCATGTCTTTCAAGAGCAAAGATCATAGAGCGGAGCGGGTCAGCGGGCAATGGATAACAGGACAGCGGGCGGTGGAGCTTACTCCTGTGTCAGCATGAGTAACCTCAATTGGTTCCTTAAACTAGTATTGTCATTGTCACAACTGATTCAACTTGTCCCGGTGTGCTCCCGATTTTCCAGCCATCTCTCCACGTGCCATCACTCTCCACCCCGCACCCATTCAGTCATTCAGAATGGAAGGGGTCTGATCTTGGGCAAATTGAATTGTTACTTTCTTTATTTTTATTTATTTATTTGTGTATTTATGTTGAGCGTGTGAAATTCTATGTCCCGCCAGCTTTTTTTCAAAATGTAGCAACTCAAAATGGGGGTGCATCTTTGATGCAGGTGCGTCTTCATTGCCAGGAAATACGGTAATTCAAGATAGCCAGCACAGCTTTGTACTTGGCAGGTCATGTCGTACTAACTTGGCGAGGTGGCAAACGAGATTGATGAGGGTAGCGTGTTGTATACATGGATTTTAGCAAGGCTTTGATAAGGTCCCTCATTGTAGGTTGATCCAAAAGATTAAGATGTACAGGATTCACAATGACTTGCTTGTATGAATTCAGAACTGGCTTATTCATAGAAGGCAGAGGATGTAGTGGAAAGAAGATATTCTGGCTGGAAGTCGGTGACCAGTGAAGTTCCACAGGGATCTGTGCTGTGACCTCTGCTGTTTGTGATATATATAAATGACTCAGACATAAATGTAGATGGGTTGGTGAGTAAGTTTGCTGATGACACCAACATTGGAGGAGTTGGAGACAGTGAGGCAGGCTGCCAGAAGATATAATTGGAAATGGGCAGAGAAACAGCAGGTGGAAGTGTACCTGAGCAAGTGTGAGATGTTGTACTTTGGGATGTTGAATGTAAGGGGAAAATATACCGTGCAAGACCCTTAACAGCATCGATGTGCAGAGGGACCTGTAGTTCCGTTCATAGCTCACTGAGCACAAGTAGGTAAAGAAGGTGTATGCTTGCCTTCATTGCTAGGGGCATTGAGTATGAGTCAGGATGTCATGATGCAGACTTTGGTTAGGCTGCATTTAGTTCTGGTCGCCCCATTAAAGGAAAGATGTGGCTTTGGAGAGGGTGCAGAGGAGGTTGACCAGAATACTGTCTGGATTAGAGGGTTTCAGCTCAAGGGAGAATTTGGATAGACTTGGATTGTTTTCTCTGAAATGTCGGAGGTTGAGGGGTGACTTGATAGGTATATAAAATTATGAGAGACATAGATAGGGCAGACAGTCAGAACCTTTTTCCCAGTGGGGAAATGTCCAACACTAGAGGGCAGAGCTATAAGGTGAGAGGGGGAGAGTTTAATGGAGATGTGTGGGGCAGGTTTTTTACACAGAGAGTGGTGGGGTCCTGGAACGCATTGCCAGGGGTGGTAGTGGAGGCAGATACGATTGTGGTGTTTAAGAGGCTTTTAGATAGGCAAATGGAAGTGCAGGGAATAGAGGGATATGGATCATGTACAGGCAGATGAGATCAGTTTAACTTGACGTCATATTCAGCAAAAACACTGTGGGTTGAAGGGCATATTCTTATGCTGCATTGTTCAATGTTCTATGTTCTAACTTTCCAAATCAGTTTACCATGCAGAACCTTATCGAATGCCTTGCTGAAGTCCATTTAGACAATGTCTATGGCTTTGCCCTTGTCAACCTTTTTGATTACTTCTTCAAAAAACTCAATCAGATTCCTAAGACCTATATATATATCCCTAGAACACCTAGAATCCAGTAACATGCCTACTGCAGATGTAAGGCTCACTGGCCTATAGTTCCCAGGGATTTTTCTTTGCAGCCCTAAGCGCAGAGGGAGAAGAGGAGGGAAGAGACTGCAGACCTAAGACTTTTGCCTCCATCACAGTGAGGAGATGCTGGGTGGACTCACTGTGGTGGATGTTAATATGTGTTTATTGTTGTTTTTATTGTATTATATGTATGACTGCTGCAATTTCGTCCAGACTTCGGTCTGAACGACAATAAAGGCATATCTATCTATCTATCTATCTATTAAAGGGCTCAACATTAACCATTCTCCAGCTTTCCGGCACCTCACCCGTGTCTAATAATAATTCATATATTGCAGCCGGGGCTCCCATAAATTATTCTATAGCTTCCAGTAAGATCCCAAGGATGTGTAGTTTGTAAGTTAATTGGCCTCTGCAAATTGCCTAGTGTTGGGGAGTGGTGAGAAAGTGGGGTGATTAATGGTCAACATGGACTTAATGGACTGAAGGGCTTCCATGCTGTATCTTTAAACTAAAACTAAGCTATCCTACACCGTCCTCAGATATATCTGATCAGAATATATCTGTTATTGTATTTATTGTTGTATCATTACTACATGGGATTACTCTATAAGCTTATATTGAACAGGAAAGTTCACTGCATCCTGATGTTTTTGACAAGAAACTAATCTGAATGTGAAGTTCACATACTTCTGCCTGAAATTCAGCACTGAATGACGTGATCAGAAAGTGTGGGAGGTGATGGCCTGGTGTTAGTTTCTGGGGTCATGGTGAAGGGGTAGGAATGAGGAGGTGCCCAAGAGCTGGCACCTGGCCTCATCATGGTGGACGTCAGCTGCCAGACTATAATGGCACCTCCCTTGTCAGTGGGTTTAGTAGCATAGTTGGGATTGTTACTGAGTGAGCGGAGGGCTGTGCGTTCAGAGGGGGGGGAGATTGAAGTGGGTGAGGGGAGTAGTGATGTCAAGACATTTGATGGCGCACTGGCAGTTGGGAATAAAAAGGTCCATAGAAGGAAGAAGGCTGGCAAGAGGAGGGGAAATGTTGGAAATGCGCGAAGGGGTCATCACTAGTTGAAGAGGAGGGAGTATGTTGGAGACGGGGACTGTAACTTGTTTGTTCCACTGCAATGGATAAACCACATAACTGAGAAAGATTATCTGATTATGTTGGAACTTGTTCTGATAAATGTCTGCTGTTCAACACTAATGCGTATTGAAACTTTTACTTTCCTTTTATTTAGCCCATTGAAATTTTATGTCAATTCCAATTTTTGGCAATTGTAGCAATGTGATTTGTGAAAACCCACCCAGAAAATTAAGAGTTTGTCATGTAATTGTTGCTCTGTTATTGAATAGGCTCAACGCTTGGCTTAGTCTCAGCAGCCCTTGTGCCTTCTGTGACGTACCAAAGCAAAGCATTTTCTCTTTGCGGATATTTGCTCCAGTTAGCTGGAGGGCAGATTTGGAATGAATCATCAACATTTTAGAATATCATTTTAGAATAAATGGAGGAACTTTCTGCAGCAGCATCATAAATCACTTGGCTGGGGTTATCTCCACCATTGTGTCAAATCCCGAGCACCAGTCTGTTGGCACCAGCCATAAAAATGGTGCAATGGGGATTTATTATAATGGTATCAGTTGTGTGCAAGGACTGCTGAAACAAAGTTTGCTTCTTTCGAGTAGAGAAAGTTAACAAGGGGATTCAATAGAGGTGTTCAAAGAGATAGAGTATCTTGTACCCACTGATGGAAAGACCAACAATAAGGGAATACAAGCAATTGCCAAAAGGGCAGGAGAATTTTTTAAAATCTACAAATAGCGTTGACGATCCGAAATGCTTGGAAAATGGTAGACACGGATTTAATAGTTGGGGAATTAGTTAAATATATCTGTTATATAATTTGCAGGACTATTAGTAAAGGTCTGGGCAGAGTTGGATATCCATTTTGAAATGCTGCACTAGTATGATAAGCCAAGTGGGCATTTTTTTGTATTATTTTGTACTTGAACTCTTCTTTCATCATACATCATATCAAATATGTCAGAAATGTTACATCTGGAAGAAATGAGATTCCTCATAGCTGGCAAAGCAGACCAATTCTTAATGATTTGGTCTCCTTTTATCGACTTTTTACAAGCATATGATGCGACACAACCGAAGAAATTAAATGTTTCAGAACCGGGTGAGGGGTGGGTAAAGATATTAAATAGGTATATCTCTCTTAATCTCTTTCCTTTTATTTCCTTCTTTTTTAAACTATTTTCTTCTCTCCTTTCTTTTTTTCTCTTCACCCTTTTCTACCTTTTTGTTTACCTGTTTCTTTCTTCAGGCTTTCTTTACTATTTCACGAACTAACACTATCACCACTTCTTACGATACTCTCTCTTCTATCTTTCCTTTCATCATTTTCTGTTTTATTGTTAAATTAAAAATAAGAAGTTGTACATGAACTGTAATATCTCAATGTGTATTAAGTACTTATGTACTACATTATTGTACTTCTAATAAAAATTAAAAAAAACAAAAAAACATCATATGATGAAAGAATGGATTGACTGGGCTTATATTTACTGGAATTTAGGTGGATGTAAGGGAATCTTATAGAAACAATTCTTAAGGTATTGGATAGGTTCGATTCAGGAAAAATGTTCTCCATGTTGGGGGATTCCAGAACCAGGGGTCATGGTATAAGAATAAGAGATAGCGCATTTAGGACTGAGATGAGGAAAAACGTTTTCACCCAGAGAGTTGTGAATCTGTGGAATTCTCTGCCACGGAAGGCAGTGGTGGCCAATTCACTGGATGTTTTCAAGAGAGAGTTAGATTTAGCTCTTAGGGCTAATGGAATCAAGGGATATGGGGGGGGGGAAGCAGGAATGGGGTATGGATTTAGGATGATCAGCCATGATCATATTGAATGGTGGTGCTGGCTCGAAGGGCCGAATGGCCTACTCCTGCACCTATTTTCTATGTTTCTATACCTTCTTACTCTTGCCATTAATGAAGGAAGTCATTATATTGTCTAACTGATTCTTGGATTCTTGGCTTCCATTTGCTTTGTTGTCACCTTCTCCTAGCTAACAATGGTCTATTCTACATTTTCCTTGAGCTGCATCTCTTTTTATCTCTTACACTTCCTTATCTCTGTAACTCCAACTCACCTGACACTCAGTCTGAAGAAGGGTCTCGACCCGAAACATCACCAATTCCTTCTATCCAGAGATGGTGCCGGTCCCACTGAGTTACTTCAGCATTTTGTGTCTATCTTCAGTGTAAACCAGCATCTGCAGTTCCTTCCGAAATATGATTCTTGGAGAATTTCCATCTTGCACAACCACTCAGCAGCCTGGTTTCATTTGAGTTTGGGATAGTTGCATTTATTGCTAATGAAACCAGCCCCAGCCACGACTTGGCTTCTGAACTCAGTTGTTCCACATACTTCAGCATATCCTTCTGAACTTCGAGCATTGCAATCCAGTAAACTCTTTCCTCAATCCTCCTGAAGCTATTGTTTGGTTACTGATTCTTCTGCTGGGGAAACAGCTTCTCATTTAGTGCGTAACAACTATTTACAACTTTGAACAGATACCAAGTAAACTAATCCCAGATTGATTTGGTCTCACCACATAATTGAGTTCATCATCCCTGGGTCCATTTGAGTTAATCTCTTTTCACCCATCCTTATGCCTAAATGATTTATGGGAAATCCTATACAGGTTTAGAACTTGTATAATTTTGCATTATCTTCCCTTATTTTTGCTCCAAATTAGTTTGCGAGTTCAATTTTGTTTGGGTGTTGTTTACATATTAGTTATGTACTGAAATACTACAGGTGGCCAGTTGCAGATGGGGAGCTCTGATGTGGGAAGCTTACACCTCGTGTCTACGAGAATGATCCCAGGAATGAGCGGGTTAACAGATGATGAGCGTTTGACGGCAGTGGGCCTGTTCTTGCTGGAGTTTAGAAGGAAGTGAAGGTACCTCATTGCAACTTACTGAATAGTGAAGGGCCTGGATAGAGTGGATGTGGAGAAGATGTTTCCACTAGTCGGAGAGTCTAGGAACAGAGGTCATAGCATCAGAATAAAAGGCCGTTCCTGCAGGAAGGAGATGAGGAGGAATTTCTTTAGTCAGAGGGTTGTAAATCTGTGGAATTGATTGCCACTGAAAGCTGTGGAGGCCGTCAATAGATATTTTTAGGGCAGAGATAGATAGATTCTTGATTAGTACAAGTGTCAGGGGTTATGGGGAGAAGGCAGGAGAATGGGGTTGAGAGTGAAAGGTAGATGACATGGGATTCAGGGAGAGCCAACTGCCTGGATGCAGAGCCAACTGATCTACATCGGTGAGACCAAGCGGAGGCTTGGCGATCGTTTCGCCGAACACCTCCGGTCGGTCCGCAATAACCAACCTGACCTCCCGGTGGCTCAGCACTTCAACTCCCCCTCCCATTCCGTATCTGACCTCTCTGTCCTGGATCTCCTCCATGGCCACAGCAAGCAACACCGGAAATTGGAGGAAATGCACCTCATATTCCGCTTGGGCAGTCTACATCCTGGGGGCTTGAACATTGAATTCTCCCAATTCTGCTAGCCCTTGCTGTCCCCTCCCCTTCATCAGCCCTCTGGTTGTCTCCTCCCCTTCCCCAGCCCTCGGGCTCCTCCTCCGCCTTTTTTCCTTTCTTCTCCCCACCCCCTATCAGTCTGAAGAAGGGTTTCGGCCCGAAACGTTGCCTGTTTCCTTCGCTCCACAGATGCTGCTGCACCCGCTGAGTTTCTCCAGCATTTTTGTGTGCCTGGATACAGAATTGGCTTCATGATCAGAAGTAGAGAGAGATGGTGGAATATTGTTTGTTGGACTTGAGGCCTCAATGGGGTGCTGGGCCATTGTGATGTGTCATCTATTTCAATGAGTTGGATGAGAATATAGAAGGCATGATTAGTAAGTTTGCAGATGACACTAAATGGACAGTATCGTAGACGATGAAGATGGTTATCAAGAATTAGACCAAGAATGAGAATGAGAGTGAGACCTTAATCAGCTGGGTAGGTGCATTGAAGAATGGCTAATTTAGATAAGTTTGAGGTGTTGCATTTTGGGAAGGATCTTCACAATGAATGGTAAGGCCTTGCTGAGTATTTTGGAGCAGAGGGTTCTAGGAGTACACGTATATGGTACCCTGAAAGTAGCATCACATGTAGATCGGGTGGTGAAGAAAGCTTTTGGCAGCTGGCTTTCATCAATCAGGAAATCAAGTATAATATTTTAGTTTAGTTTAGTGTTAGAGGTACAGAGCGGAAACAGGCCCTTCGGCCCACCGAGTCTGCATCGACCAGCGATCCCCGCACACTAACACTATCACTAGGGACAATTTACATTTATTTCAAGCCAATACAAACCTGTACATCCTTTGAGTGTGGGAGGAAACCGAAGATCTCAGAGAAAACCCATGCAGGTCATGGGGGAACATGCAAACTCCGTACAGACAGCACCCGTAGTCAGAATCAAATCCAGGTCCCTGGCACTGTAAGGCAGTAGCTCTACCGCTACGCCACTGTGCCATCCTTAAATTGGGACATTATGTTTTAGTTGTACAAGATATTGGTGAGGCTGTACTTACACTTGGGTATTGTATTTAGTTTTGGTCACTGCAATGGAAAATATGCCATTAAGCTCAAAAGAGTTCAGGGGAATTTATTAGGATGTTGTTAGGACCCGCGGGCCTGAGCTAGAAATAGTTGGGTAGGCTAGGACTTTGGAGCAAATGTGATAGGGGGTGATATTATAGATGTGTATAAAATCATGAGGGGGATAGATAGTAGTAATGCACCGTAGGAACCCGAGGGGCAACTTCTTCACACAGAGGACTGTGCGTATATGGAATGAGCTGCCTGATGATGTAGTTAACCCAGATACACGAACAACATTCAAAACACGTTTGGACAGATGCATGGCTAGGATAAGTATAGATAGATATGAGACAGACAAGGGCAAATGGGACTAGCTTGGATGGGGCAACATGGATGAGTTGGGCTGAATAGGCTGTATCAGTGCCGTGTGAGTGACTATCATTCTATCATTTCTACCGGATTTCATTGAGACAAGATTCAGTTTTGGAAAGATCTGAGTCTTGTGCTTCTATTTTGTTTCTGGCTGTGAAGTGAACTATTTAACTACAATTTGGAGATGATGATTCACCGTTCATTTTTAAATTCACTTGTTTATGCCGTCAGTGCTGGAATTTTTCATGCTCGCTCACGTGAGTTCCTTATTGTATTCTGTGCTATTTTTCTTGTTGTTTCAAAGTTCATCCACGCCCCTCACGTGTTCATGCTTTACTTTTGCACACACCCTTTTCTTGGTATATTTAAAGAAAGCCTGGGAGGTTACATAGCAGGTTTGTTTGGGAACAAGCAGGAGCCTGATGCCCAATGCATTGTCTCGACAACGGGACACACGCTGGGATGACACATTGGGTGCAACCTCCTCATTAATTTGACGTAATGTGATATTTAAGTTCACTCTGCTTTTGTTGTTGAGAGGCAAGGCATTTGGTAAGGTCATGTACGGCAAGCTATCTGGAAAGTTAGATCACATGGGACCCAGGGAGAATTAACTAACTGGACAGTGAATTGGCTTCATAGAAGGAAGCAGATGGAGGAAGATTGTTTTTCAGACTAGAAGCGTATGACTATTGGTGTGCCTCATGGATCAGTGGTGGAGCCGTTGCTGTTGTGGTTTATGTCAACGATTTGGACAAGAATGTAAAAGGCATGATTAGTACATTTGCGGATGGCACTAAAGTGGGTGGTATCGTAGATAACGAAGATGGTTATCAAAAATTGCAGCAGGAATTTGATCAGCTGGGCAAGTGGGGTGCGGAATGGTTAATGGAGTTTAAGGCACATTCAAGATTCAAGATTCAAGAGATTCAAGAGAGTTTATTGTCATGTGTCCCAGATAGGACAATGAAATTCTTACTTTGCTTCAGCACAACAGAATATAGAAGGCATGAATACAGAACAGATCAGTGTGTCCATATACCATTGTATAAATATATACGCACATGAATAAATAAAACAGATAAAGTGCAAATAAACTGATAATGGGCTATTAATGTTCAGAGTTTTGTTTGAGTTGAGTTCAATAGCCTGATGGCTGTGGGGAAGTAGCTGTTTCTGAACCTGGACGTTGCAGTCTTCAGGCTCCTGTACCTTCTACCTGAAGGTAGCGGGGAGATGAATGTGTGGCCAGGATGGTGTGGGTCCTTGATGATACTGCCAGCCTTTTTGAGGCAGCGACTGCGATAGATCCCCTCGATGGTAGGGAGGTCAGAGCCGATGATGCGCTGGGCAGTGTTTACTACTTTTTGTAGTCTTTTTCGCTCCTGGGCACTCAAGTTGCCGAACCAAGCCACATTGCAACCGGTCAGCATGCTCTCTACTGTGCACATGTAGAAGTTAGAGAGAGTCCTCACATCACATAAATGCGATGTTATTGCATTTTGGGAGGTCAAACCAGGACAGGACCAACGCTTAATGACAGAGCCCTAGAAAGTGTTGCAGAGCAGAGGGATCTAGGAGTGCAGGTGCAAAGTCCTTGAAAATGGCCATACAGTAGATAAATGATCAAGAAGACTTTCGGTACATTGGCCTTCATCACTCAGGGTGTTGCATATAGAGTTGGGGTGTTATGTTACAGTTGTACAAGCCATTGGTCATATTTGGAGTATTGTGTTCAGTTTTGGTCACCTTGCTATAGAAAGGATGTTTTTAAGCTGGAAAGAGTGCAGAGATGATTTACAAGGATGTTGCCAGGACCTGAAGGGTGAGACATTGGGAGAAGTTGGGCAGGCTAGGAGTACACGAGGATGAGGAGTGATCTTATAGAGAGGTATATAAGATAATGAAGGGCATAGACAGGGTGAATGCACAAAGTATTTTGGTTTTTCATTAGCTCTGTGATTTTTATCCATTCTTGGGGTGGTTGTCGCTAGTAAAACCTACATTTATTGCGCATTTAGGGCATATGCACCATCTCAAACCACCGCTTCATGAGCATGCCTGCATCATGCATCTCTGTCTCACTTACTGAAAGAAGCACACAAGAAATACAATCAACTTGTTCTTGGTTGTGGCTTAGTAATGGAGAAGTACTGAGCCTGGACGTGCACCAATCATGGTGGCAAATGGGCTAATACTGAACTAATCAAAGGCCTTTCCCACCCCGGCCAATCCTTCCTCCTCCCATTCCCATCGGACAAAATATTCCGAAGCTGGAAAATGTGCACCATCAATCTCCAGAACAATGCAGCACAAGAACAGGCCTTCTGCCCACAATGTCTACGCCCAACATGATGCCAATGCCATCGCTTATCTACCTACACATAGCACATATCCCTCCATTCTCCGCATGTCCATATGCCTATCTGAAATGCTACTAACATATCTGCTTCAACCACCACCCCTGGCAGCATGTTTGAGGCCATCACCACCTTCTGTGTAAAAAACATGCCCTGCACTTCTCCTTTAAACTTTGGCCCTCTTACCTTAAAGCTATGCTCTCTAGTATTTGGCTTTTCCATCCTGGGAAAATTATTTTGATTGTCTACCCTATCCATGCCACTCCTGGATTAATTATCAGATGTTTAGTTTAGTTTAGTTAAGAGATACAGCGTGGAAACAGGGCCTTCGGCCCAGCGAGTCCTCTTCCATATTTCTATGTCTCCCTCTACCCTGTCTCTCAGTCTGAGGTAGGGTCTCGACCCGAAACGTCACTAATACCTTCTATCCTGCTGCCTGTCCCGCTGAGTTACTCCAATATTTTGTGTCTCTATACTAAAATTGTACCAGGATTGGAGGCTAATAGCTCCAGGAAGTGGTTGGTCAGACATGGATTGTTTTTTCTGGAATGCCAGAGGTTGAGGGCAGATCAGATAAAATTATATGAAATTGCGGGAGGCATATACAGGGTAAACTGTCAGAACCATTTTCCCAGGATGGAAATATCAAATACTCAAGGGCATAGCTTTAAGGTGAAAGGGGCAAAGTTATAGCAGATATACAGTGCAAGTTGGTCTAGATAAGAGTTGGTCTTGCCATCAAGTTTGGCACAGACATTGTGGGCTGATGGGCCTGTTCCTATGCTGTAATGTTCTGTGTTCTATGTTTTATGATATGAAACAAGGTCAAGTGTTTTATGCCCATCTTTAACTTTTCTTGAGCAAATGTTGGCTCACTGCCCACTTAGATATCCATAAGGTGTCTGGTGAAAGAATTCACAAAATAATACCAGGAAAGGCATTCCTGAATTTCTAATTTCATTTGTTTTTCCACAATTTAAAACAAAACAAATAATGTTACCATTGTACAGTGCTATTCGTAACCTTAGGTCACCTTAGTTCACCTTAGTTCGAAAAAGGGACCACATCACCCCGATTCTGGACTCTCTCCACTGGCTCCCTATGCGGTTCCGAATAAATTTCAAGGTCCTTATTTATGTTTACAAAGCCCTTAATGCGCTTGCCCCCACCTACATCAAAAGTCTGCTTACCCACCACACCACCTCCAGGTCCCTCAGATCGGCCGACTTGGGGTTACTGAACATCCCGCGGTGTAGGCATAAGCTCAGGGGTGACCGCGCCTTTGCGGTTGCAGCTCCTAGACTGTGGAACAGCATCCCCCTTACCATCAGAACTGCCCCCTCCATCGACTCTTTTAAGTCGAGACTTAAAACTCATCTTTACTCTCAAGCCTTTCTTGACGTCCTCTGAGGGAGGGCTATATGTATGTATTTATGTATGTACTTAATCTACGAACCACTGTTGTATAACGTTACTAACTCCACCAATGTAAAGCACTTTGGTCAACGAGAGTTGTTTTTTAAATGTGCTATAGAAATAAAAGTGACTTGACTTGGCTTGACTCAAAACCTTTACCAATTATAAAGCACATTTGTAAAGTAGTCACTGACATAAAGTAGAAATCACACCAATTAATTTTCCTGCATTTAATCTGTTTTTGTAACATTGGTGATGAATGAGCAATGGCCATGACATAGAAACATAGAAACATAGAAACATAGAAAATAGGTGCAGGAGTAGGCCATTCGGCCCTTCGAAAACACCACCATTCAATATAATCATGGCTGATCATCCAAAATCAGTACCCCGTTCCTGCTTTCTCCCCATATCCCTTGATTCAGTTAGCCCTAAGTGCTATATCTAACTCTCCCTTGAAAACATCCAGTGAATTGGCCTCCACTGCCTTCTTTGGCAGAGAATTCCACAGATTCTTTGGGTGAAAACATTTTTCCTCATCTCAGTCCTAAACGGCCTGCCCCTTATTCTTAAACTGTGACCCCTGGTTCTGGACTCCTCCAACATCAGGAACATTTTTCCTGCATTTAGCCTGTCCAATCCCTTAAGAATTGTATATGTTTCTATAATGATCAGCCATGATCATATTGAATGGTGGTGCAGGCTCGAAGGGCCGAATGGCCTACTCCTGCACCTATTTTCTATGTTTCTATGTTTCTATGTCTCTATAAGATCCCCTCTCATCCTTCTTATTTCCAGTGAATATAAGCCCAGTCGACCCATTCTTTCATCATATGTCAGTCCCGCCATCCCAGGAATTAACCTGGTGAACCTACGCTGCACTCCCTCAATAGCAAGAATGTCCTTCCTCAAATTAGGAGACCAAAACTGCACACAATACTCCAGGTGTGGTCTCACCAGGGTCCTGTACAACTGCAGTAAGTCCTCCTTGCTCCTAAACTCAAGTCCTCTCGCTATTAAGGCCAACATGCCATTTGCTTTCTTCACTGCCTGCTGTACCTACATGCTTACTTTCAGTGACTGATGTACAGGCACAGGAAGGTCTCGTTGCACCTCCCCTTTTCCTAATCTGACACCATTCAGATAGTCTGAAGAAGGGTTTCGGCCCGAAACGTTACCTATTTCCTTCGCTCCATAGATGCTGCTGCACCCGCTGAGTTTCTCCAGCATTTTTGTGTACCTACCATTCAGATACTAATCTGCCTTCTTGTTCTCGCCACCAAAGTGGATAACCTCACGTTTATCCACATTATACTGCATCTGCCATGCTTCTGCCCACTCACCCAACCTATCCAAGTCACCCACTAGCCTCATAGCATCCTCCTCGCCGCTCACACTGCCACCCAGTTTTGTGTCATCCACAAACTTGGAGATGTTGGAGACATGAGGGATAACTTCCCTAATTTGATATTGGTATTGATTCGTTACTGTCACCCGTACAGTGAAAAGCTTTGTTTTACATACTATCCTGATAAACAGAGGCTAGGCATATTGAATCTCTTTGTGAGAGCAGATAGTAAGTCATCAACGGGACATGTTCAAAAGGAGATTCAAGATATTCATGGATATTCAGTGCACATCAGCACAGCTAGTATCTTAGCTGCCGCATGGTACCAGAGACCAGGACCCGGGGTGCAGTCTGTGTGGAATTTGCACACTATGTCTGCAACTGTGTGAATATCCTCTGGTAAAAGGAATACATTACAATGACTCTGGAAAACATTTTCCAATGAGCCCAGGTAACAGAAATGGTACTGGAGAGATGAGGGTTTACTTGACGTGCCATTGTTTGACAATCGACAATAGACAATAGACAATAGACAATAGGTGCAGGAGTAGGCCATTCAATGTGATCATGGCTGATCATTTGTCCTAGGGGGCGCCGTCCTGTGTGGTATGGCTGCCCAGCCTGCAGCTGTCCGTTTTCATCTTAAAAAAAATTTTTAGTTAGTTAGTTGTTTTGTTTTTAGGAGTTCTATTCTTTTTTATGTGGGGGGTGGGGGGGGGGGGGGGGGAAGGGGGAAACTACTTTCTAGGGTCCATACCTGGTCGGAGAGGCAGCTTTTCTCCAGGCTGCACTTTCGACCTGTCCTCGCGGCCTACCAGCGGGCCTGGAGCAGCGTTTCCTGAGGGGACCGCCCAGAACCTCGGCTTCGGCGGCGGCACAGCGCTGGAGCGCTATCGCGGAGCGGAGCGGGCGATGCCTTGCCCGGGTCGCCGCGCTGGAACTCAGGTGAGCTGGGACCGCCGGTGAACATAGCGGAGCTGCAGGTCTGTGGAGCGGTCAGCTGCGGGCGGCGGCGCTGAACTTTACATCGGGAGCCTGGGATCTCGCGACGAGATCGCCAGTGGTGGAGCTCCATCGAGCGCGGCCTGTCGGCTTCGGAAGCCACGGACTCCGGTAGGGAGACGGCCGTTCCAGGTGTCCCAAGCTGCTGAGAGGGTTCTCCCGACGCCGGAGCACCATCACCTGGCGAAGAAGGGCCTGTAATATCGGCCCCCGTAGCGGCGACTGTGGAGGCCTATATAGGCCAGACTATGGGTGGACAAGGGGATATGGACTGGACTTTGTGCCTTCCCCCACAGTGGGATCCATTGTGGGGGGATGTTTTTATGTTTTATGTTAAATTTCTTTAATGATGTGTCTATTTGTGCTGCATGGCAAGAACAAATTTCACTACACCATTTGGTGTATGTGACAATAAATGTCCTTTGTCCTTTGTCCTTTGTCATCCCCAATCAGTACCCCATTCCTGCATTCTCCCCATATCCCCTGACTCCGCTATTTTTAAGAGACCTATCTAGCTCTCTCTTGAAAGAGAGAAAGGAATAAGTTCTCAACTGAAAACGTACAGTCAGTTCATATCAGTTAGTTCAGTCAGTCAGTTCAACAGTAGCCCCATTTCAATGTTGGCCAAATTATTGGGAACTAATATTGAGATACACCCTTAAACCTTATTGAGAAAGTTACGGATTATCAAGCATGTTCAGCATGAATTTGTCAAGGAAGGTGATGTCTGACCAACTTGACTGAATATTTTGAGGAGATAACAAGGAATGTTGATGGTATTGCATTCCATGTAATCTACATGGATTTTAGTCAAGCCTTTTCTAAGGTCCCGTGTGACAGGTTAATTAAAAATAGTAAAGACACCTGGGATAGAAGAGAAAGAGGTACATTGTTTTCACCCTAGTGATGGTAGAAATTTGGAACTTATTGCCTGAGAGGGTGATGGACACAAATCATAAGTTGTTTTCCTGATATTTTAATTCTGCTTAGTTTAATTTAGAAATACGGCATGGAAACGTGCCATTTGTCCCACCGACTCCACACTGACCAGTAATCACTTGTACACTAGTTCTATCCTACGCACTAGGGACAATTTACAGAAGCCAATTAACCTACAAACCTGCATTCTTTGGAATGTGGGGGGAAATTGAAGCACCTGTAGAAAACACAGGTGGTAATAGGGAGACGTGTGTGGACGTGGCGTCGAAGGATGAGAAGCCGAAGCAAAGAAGTGGAAGCCAAATAACCGAACGGAAACAAAGCCGAAATGCTAACTAACCAAAAGGGTGGGACGCCTAAAAGCAAACTCAGCGAAAGGGTGGGATGCTTAAAAACAAACTCACCAAAAGGCCGCTATGCCGAAACGCCTACTCACCAAAAGGCTGCATCGCCTACAAGCCAACTCACCGAAAGGCCTCCCTGCCAAAAAGTCAAATAACGGACATGACGTCGCCGGTGGGGCGGAACTTGTCAACGATTGGTCCAGACCCTCGCGTCCATCATATTACTGGCCGGGGGAGACTTGAAGGTGGGGGTCATTTTCCCACACAAGCCATAGGTGACTGGGCACTCTGAACCCGAGCACCAATTTATAAGCGGCAGAAGGAGCGCATCCCTCGGGACAGCCCCCACTCTCCCACGGCCGCCCTCTGCCTCGTCTCCCTCATGCGGCCGCACTGTTAAGGGCTGTGGGTCGGCAGCACCAGGTGGACCAGAGGTGTTGGACAGGCTGGTCCCTCCGCCCACCCAGTCACTGACCGCAATGCACCCCCATCGGACCCCAACCGCCACACCAGAGTGATTCACCCCCGGACCCTGACCCACACATAGGGCGATTCACCCCCGACACCCATACCAGGTGATTCACCCTCGAACCCGGCCCCGGGGCAGACGGCTCGGGGCAATGACAGCCATAGTATATCGCTATTAAAACATGGGGGGGGGGACACAAATTTCCTGGCAAGTGTGCATGACAATGAACAATTTTATCCACTCCCCCCCCCCCCTTGACAACAAGAAGCATGTTTTATTTATTGTTTAAACACAGTAATACTGTCTGGTTGCCTGCGTAACGCTCACTAGCTCCCACGCACGAAACACCAGATAACTGTAATCTGTTTTAACCGAAGATGGACACAAAAAGCTGGAGTAACTCAGTGGGACAGGGAGCATCTCTGGAGAGAAGGAATTGGTGGCGTTTCAGGTCGAGACCATTCTTCAGACCTGAATGGTCTCAGCCGATGAAATGAGACAACTGTCACACCAAAGATAGACACAAAATGCTGGAGTGACTCAGTGGGACAGGCAGCATTTCTGGAGAGAAGGAATGGGTGGCGTTCCGGGTCGAGACGCTTCAGTCTCAGTCTTCAGGTCTGAAGAAGGGTCTCGACCCGAAACGTCACCCATTACTTCCCTCCAGAGATGCTGCCTGTTCTGCTGAGTCACTCCAGCTTTTTGTGTCCATCTTCGGTTAAAACAGATTACAGATTATCTGGTGTTTTGAGCGTGGGAGCTGTGTGTGCTACGCAGGCAACCAGACGGTATTACTGTGTTTAAACAATAAATATAATGTGTTTCTTGTTGTCGGAGGGGGAGGGGGGGGGGGGAATGGAAGGAGATAAAATTGTTCGTTGTCATGCACACTTGTCATTGGCCCACCAGGGAATTTGTGTCCCCCCCCCATGCAGGGCCGGATTTACGTGTAAGCTTCACAAGCTTAAGCTTAGGTCCTCGATATCTAGGGGGGCCTTGGCAGGGCTGGATTTACTTACAGGCCTCATAGGTTGAAGCCTAGGGCCTCAAAATCTAGGGGGCCTCCGGTCAAGGTGTTTTTTTTCCCAGAGTAAAAAAAATCCCGAGAAAAACAAATTGGAGCGCTATCAGCGTTTCCACTTTGACGGAAATTACCCGAAATTCTGGTTCCGGCCGCTGGAAGTTTTGGGGGAAAAAATGACGACCAGTTGGGGGAAGCCGGTGACGCAGTAGCGACGCAAAATGACGCTGTCACTCCGCTCGTGCCCAGTGGGCCCGGGCGGGTTCAGATCTCCATTTGCACTCCACACCTCGATGCCTCGTGTCTACTCCAGGTAAGTAGTGGAATATTGTATTGCGGGAGTGCCCATTTCTCCGGGCTGGGGGGGGAGGCTGCGGTGTCTGCGGCGCGGAGTCTGAGCCTCACTGCGTGGGAGGGAGAGAGAGAGGGAGGGAGGGAGAGAGAGGGGGGGATGTGAGAGGGGGAAAGGAGGGGTTGAGACAGAGGGGGAGAGGGAGGGAGGGGAGGGGGAGAGAGAGAGAGATGGGGAGGGAAGAGAGAGAGAGAGGGGAAGGGGGGGAGGGGGGAGAGAGAGATGGGGAGAGTGACGTGGAGGGAGAGGGAGGGGGAAGGAGGAGGGGGAGAGGGAAAGGGGGATTACCTTTTGTGAGATTGCAAAATTAAGGTAGGTTTTAGAGCAATTATATTTTCTCCTGCATATGAATAATATCAAACAATTGGAACTGCTTTCTTTTCCTTGACAACAATACTGAAAAATATGAATTCCATAGTTTGCGACATTTAGTTTGCATCATATTTTTAATGTGCACACACTAACACAGTCGAACAGTAACAGGCAATCAAATCAACACACAAAACATTTTCTAAAAAAAGGTTTTATTTACTGCAAAAACTTACAGTATTTTATTTGCAGTGTTTGCATGCTCCTTTACAACATTTTACATAACATTTTACAGTACAACTTGATTATTAAAACAAGGACACCTTCAATTCTTGATTTAAAAAAATGTATACAACAATTACCCCAATCATCTTATTCCAACCACTCATTACCCTTGACTCAACCAAATTATTTCTGAAATATTGGTCATAAATTTGGTGCAAAAATGCTCCAAAATAAGGCACAGTATGCACCAGAGAGCATCTAAAACCCCAGAGCTTCCAGGGCCCGCTTAAAACCCCGGCCGCAAGGGTCTTTCAGCTTCGCGCTTGTGATATGCGCTGCGTGCACTTATTTCACATACATTTTTTGTAATCCTGCTATGCCACCCGAAAAGCTTCGTACGGGTCTGGTGTATAATATTTTTGACACTGTCATAGGCCTTTCTTACATGTGCTGTCACAATGCACTGTAGTCTTTAAACAACACTTCAGTAATTTTCCTTGCCCTCCATTTCAGAATAATTGTGTTTTAAGGTGATAACTCGACACTAGCACTGGCAATAAATAAAAAGCGCAGCTTTCCAGCCCTTATCTCATTGGTCACGCTCAGCTGCACATCGGTGTCAATTTGGTGGACTCTTCCATCTTCCTCTCATCGTGGGGAAGGGTGATTGTGAGGGGCCTCACAAGTGGAATAGCCTAGGGCCTCTCTTCATCTAAATCCGGCCCTGCCCCCATGTTATAAAAGCGATTTACTATGGCTGCCAATGCCCCGAGCCGTCTGTCCCCGCAGCTAGGGTGGGGGTGAATTACCCGGTGTGGGTGTCAGGGGTGAATCACCCCGTGTGTGGGTCGGGGTCCGGGGGTCAGTGGGGTGAATCACCCTGGTGTGGGGGTTGGGGTCCGATGGCTGTGCATTGCGGTCAGTGACTCTGGGTGGGCGGAGGGACCAGCCTGTCACAGACCTCTGCTCCACCCGGCGCTGCCCACACACAGCCTATCACAGTGCGGCCGCATGGGGACAAGGCGGAGGGCAGCCGTGGCCATGGGAGAGTGGGGGCTGTCCCGAGGGATGCGCTCCTTCGACCGCTTACAATTTGGTGCTCGGGATCAGAGTGCCCAGTCACCTATGGCTTGTGTGGGAAAATGACCCCCACCCTCCTGTCTCCACCGGCCAGTGACGTGGGGGTCTTGACCAATCGCTGACAAGTCCCGCACCCCGGCGACGTCATGTCCATTATTTGACTTTTCGGCAGAGTGGCCTTTCGGTGAGTTGGCTTGTAGGCGATGCAGCCTTTCGGTGAGATGGCGACCATCCGCGCCTGTGCAGTTGGGGGAAGCCGATGACGCAGTAGCGACGCAAAATGACGCTGTCACTCCGCTCGTGCGCAGTGGGCCCGGGCGGGTTCAGATCTCCATTTGCACTCCACACCTCGATGCCTCGTGTCTACTCCAGGTAAGTAGTGGAATATTGCGTTGCGGGAGTGCCCATTTCTCCGGGCCGGGGGGGGCTGCGGTGTCTGCGGCGCGTAGTCTGAGCCTCACTGCGCGGGAGGGAGAGAGAGAGGGAGGGAGGGAGAGAGAGGGGGGGATGTGAGAGGGGGAAAGGGGGGTTGAGACAGAGGGGGGAGAGGGAGGGAGGGGAGGGGGAGAGAGAGAGAGATGGGGAGGGGAGAGAGAGAGAGGGGAAGGGGGGGAGGGGGAGAGAGAGATGGGGAGAGTGAGGTGGAGGGAGAGGGAGGGGGAAGGAGGAGGGGAGAGGGAAAGGGGGATTACCTTTTGAGAGATTGCAAAATTAAGGTAGGTTTTAGAGCAATTATATTTTCTCCTGCATATGAATAATATCAAACAATTGGAACTGCTTTCTTTTCCTTGATAACAATACTCAAAAATATGAATTCCATAGTTTGCGACTTTTAGTTTGCTTCATATTTTTAATGTGCACACACTAACACAGTCGAACAGTAACAGGCAATGAAATCAACACACAAAACATTTTCTAAAAAAAGGTTTTATTTACTGCAAAAACTTACAGTATTTTATTTGCAGTGTTTGCATGCTCCTTTACATGCGTGCACTTATTTCACTTATTTCACATACATTTTTTGTAATCCTGCTATGCCACCCGAAAAGCTTCGTACGGGTCTGGTGTATAATATTTTTGACACTGTCATAGGCCTTTCTTACATGTGCTGTCACAATGCACTGTAGTCTTTAAACAACACTTCAGTAATTTTCCTTGCCCTCCATTTCAGAATAATTGTGTTTTAAGGTGATAACTCGACACTAGCACTGGCAATAAATAAAAAGCGCAGCTTTCCAGCCCTTATCTCATTGGTCACGCTCAGCTGCACATCGGTGTCAATTTGGTGGACTCTTCCATCTTCCTCTCATCGTGGGGAAGGGTGATTGTGAGGGGCCTCACAAGTGGAATAGCCTAGGGCCTCTCTTCATCTAAATCCGGCCCTGCCCCCATGTTATAAAAACGATTTACTATGGCTGCCAATGCCCCGAGCCGTCTGTCCCCGCAGCTAGGGTGGGGGTGAATTACCCGGTGTGGGTGTCAGGGGTGAATCACCCCGTGTGTGGGTCGGGGTCCGGGGGTCAGTGGGGTGAATCACCCTGGTGTGGGGGTTGGGGTCCGATGGCTGTGCATTGCGGTCAGTGACTCTGGGTGGGCGGAGGGACCAGCCTGTCACAGACCTCTGCTCCACCCGGCGCTGCCCACACACAGCCTATCACAGTGCGGCCGCATGGGGAGACAAGGCGGAGGGCAGCCATGGCCATGGGAGAGTGGGGGCTGTCCCGAGGGATGCGCTCCTTCGACCGCTTACAATTTGGTGCTCGGGATCAGAGTGCCCAGTCACCTATGGCTTGTGTGGGAAAATGACCCCCACCCTCCTGTCTCCACCGGCCAGTGACGTGGGGGTCTTGACCAATCGCTGACAAGTCCCGCACCCCGGCGACGTCATGTCCATTATTTGACTTTTCGGCAGAGTGGCCTTTCGGTGAGTTGGCTTGTAGGCGATGCAGCCTTTCGGTGAGTTGGCATTTCGTCATAGCGGCCTTTTGGTGAGTTTGCTTTTAGGCATCCCGCCCATTCGGTTAGTTGGCTTTTCGGCTTCGTATGCTTTCGATTGGTTGGCTTTTTGGCTTCGTTTCCGTTCGGTTATTTGGCTTCCACTTCTTTGCTTCGGCTTCTCGTCCTTCGACGCCACGTCCGGGTACCATAGGGAGAACATACAAACTCCGTACGGACAACACCCATAGTCAGGATCAAACCAGGGTCCCTGTCCCTTTTAGGTGGCATCTCCACTACTGCACCATTGTGCTGCCCCACTATCTCTTTCTCCATAAGTGCTTCCTGACCCAATAAGAAACATTCTCTGGCATGTTTCATTCCAGACAAAAATTTCCAATACCCGACATTAAAAATAACATGGCAATCTGTAATTGAATTTCTGGCAATTACTTTGACAAGGTCCCTATCTCATGGGAGGCTGACCTGAAAAATCAAGGCAAATGGAATCTATGGAGACGTGTCAGATTGGAATTTTAATTAACTTGACCATAGATGACAGAAAGTAGTGGTAGAGGGAGTGGTTCTGGATGGAGGTTTGTGACCAGTGATGTTCCACAGGGATCAGTGCTGCTACCTTTGTTATTTGGGATTTATATATAAATGATTTCATTGAAAATGTAGATGGGCTGCTTCGTGTGCAGATCAGACTCAAATTGGTGGAGTTGTGGATGGTGAGGAAAGATGTTCAAGCATTCAACAGGATGTAGACTTGTTAGAAATTGGGTCTGAGAAATAGCAGATGGAGTTTAACCTGGACAACTATGAGGTATTGCACTATTGGAGGTCAAATGTAAGATGAGAATATATAAAAGATAGCTGGATCCTTAGAGCGTTGAGAGTGGTAGGTGCCTGGAACACGTTGCCAGGTGAAGTTGTGGAAGCAGATACATTAACAGTGTTTAAGTGGCATTTAAATTAGCACAAGCGTTGACCAAGCAGGATTTGAGGGAAATCAAACACAGACAGGCAGGTGTACAGTTTAAATTAGCATCATGGTTGGCTGAAGGACCTATTTGTGGCTGTACTGTTCCATGTTCTACATTCTATGCATGTTGAGATTTTCCTTTTCTCTCCTTCTTTCTTTCTTCTTTGAGAGCCAGCTTACATCAAGTCAAGTCAAGTTTATTCGTCACATACACATACGAGATGTGCAGTGAAATGAAAAGTGGCAATGCTCGCGGACTTTGTGCAAAAAAACAAACAAACAAACAAACTACAAACAGAATGGAACAGAATCACACATTCTTTTACATATTACATATTGTGGGAGGAAGGAAAAGGAAATAAAACAGCAATTTAAAAAAAACAGTAGAGTGGTACAGTAAAGTTAGTCCCTGGTAAGGTAGGTGTTTACAGTCCTAATGGCCTCTGGGAAGAAACTCCTTCTCAACCTCTCTGTTCTCACAGCATGGCAACAGAGGCGTTTGCCTGGCCGTAGCAGCTGGAACAGTCCGTTGCAGGGGTGGAAGGGGTCTCCCATGATCTTATTGGCTCTGGAGTTGCACCTTCTGATGTATAGTTCCTGCAGAGGGGCGAGTGAAGTTCCCATAGTGCGTTCGGCCGAACGCACTACTCTCTGCAGAGCCTTCATGTCCTGGGCAGAGCAGTTCCCAAAACAAATGGTGATATTTCCAGACAAGATGCTTTCCACAGCCGCTGAGTAGAAACACTGGAGGATCCTCAGAGACACTCTGAATTCCCTCAATTGCCTGAGGTGGTAAAGGCGCTGTCTTGTCTTACTCACGAGTGCTGCAGCGTGTGATGTCCATGTCATATCCTCAGAGATGTGGACTCCCAGGTAGTCATCCGTGGATAACTAGCTCAGTGGAAAGTATACTTTGATTATAGAAACAATGAGAAAACCGAGTTAATTTGCACAGTAGTATATTGTGAATGAAACCACACAGTCCTCAATTCTGGGAATTTACAAGGGGCTAATGATTGTACTCATATCTAAGGCACTTTGCTGATAGGGCAGCTTCCATTTTATCTAGTTTGTTGCAGTAGCAAATATCGCAGCAGGTTTTCTGGTGGATACTTTGGAATGCGTCGCTGAAATTTATCCCTGAAGGCAAATATTTGACTGCTTCCTTTAAAGGTTAGCTACTACGTGATAGGTGTGTTATCCAAAGCTAAGATTAACCAGGGTATTACGCAACCTTAAAATAATTGAACTTACTCAAACATTTTTTTTCTTCAGTAAATGCGTAATAACAAAAAGGTGTGCCTTCGTTATTGTGGGGTTAGGTCTATTATTGTTACAGTGTAAAGCTTTGTTTTGAATGCTATCCAATCAGATCAGATAATACTATACATAAATGCAATCGTCAAACTCAAGTGCAATGGGTAGAGAAAAGGGAAAGATACAAAGTGCAGATATAATTCTCAGCATCGTAGCGCATTAGTTCCATAGATAAAGTCTAATGTCTGCAATGGGACAAGGTGAATTGGATAGTACCCATGCTTATGGAAGAACCATTCCAAAGCCTGATAACAGAAGGAAAGAAGCTGTTCTGTGGAGGTGGTGGTGTGCAATTTCAAGCTTCTGTACCTTTTGCCTGGTGAGAGCAGGGAGAAGAAAGAAGGGCCGAGGTGGGACAAGTTCTGAGGTAGTCTGCAGTGTAGATGGTGGGGAATCTGTTCTGTATGGTGGACTGGGCTCTGTCTACAACTCCACCTTTCATCAACTGATTGGCATCATAGAAACATAGAAACATAGAAAATAGGTCTTAACCTATTTTAATCAGGGCCCATTATCTGTAAAAACAATTTCTCTCATTTTGTGAAAATGTATTCAAACCATTGGCCAACCCAAACAACCGGGCAGGAGTGAAAGATATCCATTTAAACCATTCAAACCTGTTCTGGTGTTACTTTGATGATGATGCACACGAGCACAGCTTTTGCCCATCTGAGAAAATGAGTAATTGAAATTCAAGACTTCAAACTTTGGTCTCCTGTTCAGTTTTAAACTGGTACCTCAAAGCACTGGATAGATACCATCATGATGTCTCTTCAAAATCATCCAAATCAGCTGGAAGAAGGAACAAACTTTTCCCTGATCTGCAACTCCAGTAATGAGACTTATTCTCAGATGGCTGTTCAAGGAGCCTTACATTAGAGTTGCCTAACAAGCAATTACCCTGAGCTACATCACATTGGGAGAATACTAGAAGGGCAGCACAAATAATTCAAGGATGATCTTAGGGGCGACTTGAAAACGTGTGACATTTCCACCAACTCCTGGTAATCTCTGCCCCATAACCGCTCAACGTGCAGAAAGAACGTTTGGGATGGAATTGAGATTCTCCCGAAAATGCACATTTGTAAAGTAGTCACCGACAAAAAGTAGGAATCACTGCAATCACTCAAATGTACTGGGAACCACGTCCTACACAACAGTCAGGCCACAAGGAACTGGGCAGCTGTGAAAGACATCCATTTGAACCATCTAAACCTGTTTTGATGTTACTTCGACGATGATGTGCACTAAGACAGTCCACACTATCAGTAAACTACTGGCCCACGTGGCAGCCTGGAGCACCCGTGTTGGCTTCATCAGTCAATGCAGCCTGCAGAACCAAGCCTGTGGAAACGAATTGTCTCTGATATGATCACCATGAAAAGATACTCAGTAATATGCAAATTTAAGTGTAAAATTTGTGAGTATACCATATTTATTGAATAATAAATGTACAGCTAAAAACAATTGAACACATTACAGAAATGGGTGTAGCCTGATGTAGCTGAACTTTATATGAACATGTTGTCTGCCCTCTTTGGGAATGGAAACCTCATTAAAAACAACTTACCTGCCGGTTTATTGACAGTCTTCTTTGTCCCAGTTTCACTCTGGTTTAGTTTAGTTTAGTTTAGAGATACAGCGCGGAAACAGGCCCTTAGGCCCACCGGGTCCGCGCCGACCAGCGATCCCCGCATATTAACACTATCCTACACCCGCTAGGGACAATTTTTACATTTACCAAGCCAATGAATCTACAAACCTGTACGTCTTTGGAGTGTGGGAGGAAACCGAAGATCTCGGAGAAAACCCACGCAGATCACGAGGAGAACGTACAAACTCCGTCCATACAGAATCTGTAGCCAGGATTGATCCTGATCTGTGGCGCTGCATTCACAGTAAGGCAGCAACTCTACCACTGTGCCACAGTGCTGCCCTCATTTGAGATTAGTGCAATTGATCAGATGCGTTAGGAATCTGGCGGTGAAAAGCTTAGTGGCAGAATGTAACAATTTTTGAAATGGGTTGCACCACTAAAAGTGCTTTTTTTCATGGTGTAACCCAATTAAAATAACCAAGGCTGTTCAAGTCCCATTTATTGTAATATCCACTACTATGGTGAAGTACGTACTATATAAATCTTGCTTGCAGCAGCATCCCAGGCACAAAACATAAATTATACTTAAATTATACAAGACAGTGAAAAGATAAAGACAGTACAAAAATAGGAGCAAAATATTGGTGCAAACACAATTGAAAAACAATTCCACAGCAGTGCAGAGACAGTCTACAGTGTTCTGTTACTGAGATACGATTAGCATGTGGTTACGTTGAAAGGAAGCCTTTGCAAGAAAATCTGTAGGAAATTAGGATTTCATTTTCTCAGATGGCATCTTGATAATGTGAAATTTATTTTGCAGATTTGGAGGGATATGGACCAAACGTGGGAAGGTGGGACTAGTGTAGCTGGGACATGTTGGCCGGTGGGGGCGTTGGGCCGAAGGGCCTGTTTCCACACTGTATCACTCTATGACTCAATGATGCTAAATAATATGAAATCAGAATGTTGAATTGACTGTTCCTGTACATCTGATCCTCCTCTAGCCTAAAGGGCCTGTCCCACTATACAAGTTTACCCAAGATCTCTCCCGAGTTTAAAAAAAAATCAAACTCGTGGTAAGTACGTAGAATGTACGTAGCGGGTACGTCGGAGCTCGGGATGTCTCTTAGCGGCTCGTAACGCTAACGGCAGGTACTCGGGAAACGCGGTAAGCTCGTGAAGTTTTTTCAACATGTTGAAAAATGTCCACGAGAGCCCCGATTACCTACGAGTGGCTATTACCCTAATTCTCCGAGTTTGAATTAGGGGAAACTCGGGAGAACTCTTGAATTACCTCGTACAGTGGGACAGACCCTTTTGGATAGATATCAGTGAACAAAAATGTAAACGTAATGAGAATAGCTGGCAGATGCTGGAATCTTCCTCCATCTGACCAATCTGTCAATGAACCCGTCCACCTAGATCCATCTTTCATTTGGAACCTCTTTCCTCACCACTCTCCCTCACCACTTTCCCAGCTATCTCTCCTCTATTTCACTCATTCTATCTTCAGTCTAAAGAAGGGTCCGGACCCAAAACTTCAATTGTCCATTTCTCTCCACACTTTAGTTTAGTTTAGTTTAGTTTAGAGATCCAGAGCAGAAACAGGCCTTCGGCCCACCGAGTCCGCACCGACCAGCGATCCCTGCACATTAACACTATCCTACACACGCTGGCAGGGACAATTTTTTACATTTTATATCAAACCAATTAACCTACGAACCTGTACATCTTTGGAGTGTGCGAAGAAACCGAAGATCTTGGAGAAAGCCCACACGGTCACATGGAGAGCGTAAAAGTTCATACAGACAGCACCCGTGGTCGAGATCGAACCTGGGTCTCCAGTACTATAAGAGCTGTAAGGCAGCAACTCTACCGCTGTGCCACCACGCCTTTCTATGAGTTCCTTCAGCAGACTGTTTTTTACTGAAAATAAAAATTGGGAAGTCATCGTAAGGGATATTAATGATTGTGATGTTAAATATAAGCAATAATTAGCATATTTAGAAATGGATTTAAGCTGTACTAATTGAAAACCAGTGTTTAACGATGCCATTTTTGGGAATAGTTAGTAAAATGATCAGACAGGTGAAATATTTTTTATTCCTGTTATTTCGTAAATAAGAAGGAATGCGTGCCTTCTCACATCCTCTTCATTGCCATAAGAGGCAACATAACAACAAAAGATAGACATAAAATGCTGGAGTAACTCAGCGGGACAGGCTGTATCTCTGGAGAGAAGGAATGGGTGACGTCTTGGGTCGAGACCTTTCTCGAGACCCACCTTGACCCGAAACGTCACCCATTCCTTCTCTCCAGAGATACTGCCTGTCCCTTTGAGTTACTCCAGCATTTTGTGTCTGTCTTCGGTTTAAACCAGCATCTGCAGTTCCTTCCTAAATATAACGACAGAACCATTTTGTACTCGGTAACTATACAATTAAAAGTCCCCAAAGAACAAAGTGACAGATAATTTATGTGTAATTTGTTGTGTATACTTAATATTGTTGCAAAGATTAAAAAAAAAATACAATGTAAGAGATGGGGGTGAAAAAACAATATGGATAGAAAAGGTGCAAATTGTGAAACCAGAGGAAGGAATATAAATGGGAGGGGATTAATGTATGCACGTCCAGGAAGAAGGGGGGTTGTAGGTTAGTTACGTAAAATCAGAGGGTTCAATGTTCATACTGTTAGGTTGTTAGCTACCAAAGCAGAATGAGGTGCTGTTCCTCAAGTTTGCACGTGGTTTCACTCTGACAATGGTGGAGGCCCAAAACAGAAAGATCACTATGGGAATGGGAAGGGATGTTCAAGTGGTTGGTAATTGGAAGATGCAGTAGGCCTTTGCAAACCGAGTGCAAGCACTAGGCAAAACGGTTGCTGAGTCAATGCTTTGTCTCGCCGATGTAATAGAGACTATATCAAGAACACTGGATGCAGTAGATAAGATTAAAGAAGGTGCACGTGAACTTCTGTCTCAGCTGGAAGGACTGCTGAGGTTCCTGGATGGAGGCGAGGTGGGGGGTAAGGGTGCAGGTGTTACATCTCCTGTGGTTGCAGGGAAAAATACCTGGTGAAGGGGTGAATATAGACACAAAAAGCTGGAGTAACTCAGCGGGTCAGGCAGCATCTCTGGAGAAAAGGAGAGGGGACGTTTTGGGTCGAGACTCTTCTTCAGACAAAAAGGGTCTCAACCTGAAACATCACCTACTCCTTTTCTCCAGAGATGCTGCCTCACCTGCAGTGTTACTCCAGCATTTTGTGTCTATCTTCGGTGTAACCAGCATTTGGAGTTCCTTCCTACACATCTGGCGAAGGGATGGTTTAGGTGGGAAGGGATGAGTGAATCAAGGAGTGCAGTGGGAACAGTCTTTGCAGAAGGCAGTAAACGGTGGAGATGGGAAGATGTGACTGGTGCTGGAATCACATTGAAGGTTGCGGTAATATCAGAGAATGATATGTGAGATGTGGAGGCTGGTGGGGTAAAAGGTGAGGACTAGAGGGACTCTATTTGTGTACCTTCTGGGAGGAGAAGGGACCAAAAGCAGATCTACGGGACACAGAGAAGATGCAGGGGAGGGATCCATTCATAACAGCTGGGGAGAGACCAGTTTTGCCAAGGAACAAGGACATCTCGGATGTTCCAGAATGGGAATGCCTCATCTAGGGTAGACACAAAATGCTGGAGTAACTCAGTGGGACAGGCAGCATCTTTGGAAAGAAGGAAGGGTGACGTTTCAGGTCGAGACCCCTCTTGACCCGAAAAATGGCCAACATACGATGTTAGGAGAGTAATAAATAGATATGTCAATGTATTTAGCATTTATGGCACAGTTAGCTTAGGTAGAATAAACAGTGGGGGTTGTAAATAGTTAATAAAAGGTAATAAAACAAATACACTGCTGAACAGAAGGTTTCCTTATCTATTGAGGGGGAATAGTTGTTCGCAGTTCAATTTTTGGTTTTTATCCGTTGCAACTTTGAGATTACAGCTGATTCTGGGGAAAGACAAAGATGAAAGGTTACAGCAACATTGATTAATGATGACATTTCAGATCTGCAAGTAACCATTGTATCATGAGAATGTAAAATGCTGTAGGTACTGTGTATCTATGAAACACTTCGGGTTCTCTCAGAGCGTGAACGGTGCGCACTGTTCAATAAACTGACTTGTTAGATCGACTCATCACTGATCAATGAGCTGTTTTATTTTGTGTCTGCCTATCTAAGCAAAGCCAAATACAGGATATGGATATAGTACAAAATTCCTTTCCACAAGATGTGTCAAATATCTTTTGACATAGAAAGAGTTTCTGCCTCCTTTCTGTTGGAGTCACATGCGGTGTGGGAGTAGCTCCTAGCGGCTTATTTATTTGCTTTCAGTTCCCTATTCAATCCTTGAAGATATTGCCTTGATCTGCCCAGTCCCCAACTCTGAACTTTGTTCTGTAAATCTAATTTCTCTGCCTATTTCTTTTAGTCTAGTTTAGAGATGTAGTATGAAAACAGGCCCTTCGGCTCACCGAGTCTGCGCCAACCAGCGATCCCCACACACTGACACTATCCTACACACACATAGGGACAATGCACAGTTTTACCAAGCTAATTAGCCTACAAACCTGTATGTCTTTGGTGTGTGGGGGGAAACCGAAGATCCTGGAGAAAACCCACGCAGGTCACGGGGAGAACATACAAACTCTGTATGACAGCACCCGTAGCCAGAATTGAACCCAGGTCCCTGGCACTATAAGGCAGCAACTCTACCACTGCGCCTCCACGCCATCTATTCTCGTTTAATATGCAACTTATATGTTACCTCTTTGACCAAGTACACAACCATTTATTTTGTATCTGTTCACTAGTTCCGTAATCAGTTTTTAAACTTCTGAGAATTGGTTGAGCATTTGCACTGAATTATATAAATATAAATTGATGTTATTGTTTTTATACATTCTTGGAACTAAGTCCTCACTCGTTGCATCAGGAACCCAAATGCACAATATTTAGACAAACTTAAATACTAAAATAGGTAATTTACCTTTTATGACAGCTAACAATAAACAGCTCTAATTAATAACTCGTCTTACTGTGAGGTCAGTTTAGCCTAAATACAATACAACCTCTAAACTCAATATTGGTCTGCTTAATTCAACCATAAAGCATAGGCTTAAAAAACAGTCGTTATCAAAACTTCTTGTTGAAGTGTAACCTCTGACAAATGTCACAGAAGTTTATTGGGGTTACTCTAAAACGACAGCACATGTTAATGAAGGTAACATGACACAGAGAACTACAAATATACTGTATCATTTGTTTAGTTCTGTGTAAGGCGGAGAGACCTTTTGCAATTCAGCTGATCATTATGTAAATCCAGTTTGCAGTGTCAACCATCTGCCACAGTGTTTAAAAGGCTAAGCAAAACATTCAGCTGCTGGGATCATTTGGAGAAGTGATTAGCGCAGCAATTTTCCACAATTGCCCAAAGCACAACATTTGTGGGTTACCACAAAATAACTGCCTAAAGTACAGACTGCCATCAGCTATTGATTTGAACTGAAGATATTATCAGTATAACGTTCTTTGACTATACAGGTCTGTCTGTCTGTCTGTCTGTCCGTCCGTCCGTCCGTCCGTCCGTCCGTCCGTCCGTCCGTCCGTCCGTCCGTCCGTCCGTCCGTCCGTCCGTCCGTCTGTCTGTCTGTCTGTCTGTCTGTCTGTCTGTCTGTCTGTCTGTCCTCTGATCTTGACCACTTCCGGTCTACGTTGTAAATAAATTTACACAAAAACGCTACCCTATATCGCTAGGATTGTTTCGCCATCTTACTCACCGTTCTCCTCTACTCCAAGACACCATGTCTATTATTTCGGTGAAATAATAGAAAAGTTATGGTTTAAAAAATCGTGAGATCAGCAGATTGGTCTACTCGCCTGTCAATCACCATGAACGTGACGCCCCTTCCGGGGGCCAGGAGAATAAAGCCCCGGTCATGAGTCAGTCAGCCTGCCCGGAAGTCCGTGAGTGAGAGCTGAGTCCAGAACTGTGAGTCTACGCCGGGCTGAGTGAACTGTGAGCCCACCAGCCGTGGCCGAGTCCAGAGGTTGCGCTCATTCCGGAAGTCCCGCTCAGTCCAGAGTCGAGCGCTCATTCCAGGTCCCGCTCAGTCCAGAGTTGCGCTCATTCCGGAAGTCACGCTCAGACCAGAGGTCGCTCTGTGTGTGTAATGGAGGGTGTGTGTGTTTGTGTGAGATGGAGTGTGTGTATGTATATGTGAGTGTGTGTGAGATGGAGTGTGTGTGTGTATGTGTGTGAGTGTGTGTGTGATGGAGGGTGTGTGGGTGTGAGTGTGTGTGAGAGAGAGAGAGAGATGGAGAGTGTGTGTAATGGTGGGCGTGAGTGTGTTTGTGGGTGTGAGTGTGTGTGTGTGATGGAGGGTGTGGGTCTGGCACCCTTTGGAGAATAAAACCCCAGAGGCGGGGCTAAGTCCGTGAGCCCCGCTGATTGAGACCGCAAGAGTGGAGTTGGGAAAGCCGCCGTGTGGAGTCGGGGGAAGCCGCTGAGTGGAGTCGGGAGTTGCTGGGTAGTGCCGTGGCCGGTGGCTGCTGAGTGGAGTCCCTCCAACCCCACACCCCCCCTTCCCCCCTCCCCTCCTCCCCACACCCCCCCATCCCCCTCCCTCTTCTCCATCTTTCCCCCTCCCCACACCCCCCTCCCCCCACACACCCCCTTTACCCCTCCCCCTTCCCCCCACTCCCCAACACCCCACTCCACCCCATCCCACCACACCACCCCAACCTCCACACCACCCCATACCACCCCACCCCCACACTATCTCACCCCCCCACACCACCCCTCCCCCCACACCACCCCTCCCCCCACACCACCCCTCCCCCCACACCACCCCCCTGCCCCCACACCACCCCACCCCCCACACCACCTCCATCCCCCACACCACCCCCCTCCTCCACACCAACCCCCCTCCCCCACACCCCCTCCCCCACACCACCCTCCTCCACACCAACCCCCCTCCCCCACACCACCCTCCTCCACACCACCCCTCCCCCACACCACCCCCTCTCCCACACCATGGTAGAATATTGCATTGGGGAATGGGTTGCATTGGGGGACCAGGCCTCCCGTGTGACTGGGACCCAATGGGTCCCACTTAGTCTAGTCTGTTATATATTTGCTCGTTCACCTTTGCCATAGAATGGTTAAATCTGAACGCACTTCTGCTTGCCAAGGAATAAAGGGACTCCAAAGTCTCATTCGCACTGAGGATACCATGGGCTTACCCATCCTGTGAAGTGGGATTGATTCAGGATAGATCTGACAATTTAAAACGGGGCAACCATGAGAATCTGTGGGCCATCAGCAGCAGTAATGCACTCCACTGCAT